>APFE030036898.1:452-78711 GCA_000404065.3 Pinus taeda | reverse complement strand
TATATATTTTGCATGATCATATCACCTTGCGATAGAAAAAATCTAGATGGGCCATACTTATTACCGCTAGGTTAAGGAGCTGCAAATAAATAACTCACGGTAGTAATCACAAATAAAACTAAAATGACAATCACATAAATAGAGTACATCCTAATCTAGAAACCCTAATAATAATGATGCTATGAATAAACTAATTAACAACCAACTCAAGAAAAAGACCTTCATCGAAAAATGGTAAAATCAAATAGGATTAATAGCTAAAAACATATATACCTTAATAATACTAGAAAACTCGAGAAGATTAAACTGAACAATCAAGAAGAAAGCATCCTGGATGAACAGAGAGGGAAGGAAGAAACCCTAAGACGACAGGGCGGGGATCCAATTTCTACTGACCTTCCAGCCATCATCTCTGTTGAGATTGATGGGTCTACGTTCAATTTCAATGGCTTCCCTTAACTTGCGATGATGGAACCGATCCACCCTGGCAATGACTTTGGCCTCCTCGATGCAGACGTGATGCTTAGTCTTGTCCTCATGCTCTGCTAGGGCTGAGGATTTTGTTCTTCCATGCCTCAAATCTGCTGCATGCTCGCAAATTCTCTGCTGGATGGAGCGCCCAGTTTCCCCTATATAGGGTGTCCCACAGGAGCAAGGAATCAGATACACACCCTTCATGTCCTTGGGGTTAACAGGATCCTTCACCGATCTCAGGGAATTACGGATGGTTCTGAGGGGTCTGAAGGTGGAGGGAATATCAAACCTTCTAAGGATACGCGCAATTTTGTCTGTGGTCCCTTGGACATAGGGTAGATGGACACCTAGCTGGCGCTCCTTAGGCTCTTTCTTAATCAACGCATTTTTAGATGCTTTAAGGAAAGCTTTCCGACCTAGGTGCCTACTATACCCGTTTTCCACAAAGACATCAAGGAGGTGGGATCTCTCTCTATCCAGGTTCGCATTATCAGAAATCCTGAGGGCACGCATGGCTAGAGTGTTAAGAACACCCATCTTCTGAGCCGGGAAGTGATGGGAATCGGCATGAAGATATTGCTCTGTGTGCGTTTCCTTACGGAACACTGCGTGGGAGAGAGAGCCGTCCTTCTTCCTAGAAATAAGAATATCCAAGAAAGGGAGGCTGCCATTGACCTCTTTTTCCATGGTGAACTTAATAGCCGAGGATTGGCCGTTGAGGTGATCAAGGAAACGATCCAGCTCCTCATGGCCATGGGACCAGATGACATTAGTGTCATCAACATACCTCTTCCAAAGCTTAGGAGGGAGACGAGCCGAGGCAAGAGCCTTGGCCTCGAAATCTTCCATGAAGAGATTCGCCACGATCGGGGAGAGGGGGGAACCCATGGCAACACCACAGGTTTGTTCGAAGATCTCCAATCGAAGATCTTCATTAAGCTTTGATCTTACTTGGGCTCCCTTCCTGGGAAAATGGTCTAGTTGAGGAATTACATACAACACTATATCTGATCTAGCTAATCAAACCTTCCTTGATTGATTTCAGTCTCGCTTGTTGCTCCTTCCTTGGATCTAACACACTCATTGAGAAGGCTCTCTCAGTCTTATGCTGTTGTATGGTGTGCGTTCTCCCTCTCCCTAGCCTTGTTTTTATAACTTTACATTGAGCTAAATCCCTAATTCTAATCTTCAAAGCAATTGACAGTCGAGATTAGATCTTGCCTCACTTGAGATCAAGCGCTGAGGTTAAAACATAATCCCTAAAGTAAATAATTTACTTTTCCTAAGTTTACTTTAGCTCAATAAGCCAACATAATACTTATGCGCTTTTCCTAAGTTTAACTTAGGCTAAGTTACATTATCAACTTCCTCAGAGTTGACCAAGTGTTCTAAGGAGATTTTGGGCGATTTGTGCATGCCTAAACACTTAGACCTATGTAGAAGTACCTGCCCAAGCTACAAACATCGCCAGGGGCTATGGTGGTCCCCTCAAAACTGAGATGTCCTTAGAGCATGTGTAAAAAGCTATGTTGCACTGGTTTTGGGGACAGGGGAACGATGGGGACAGAGGGACGAGTCCCCAGAACGGCTAGAGTGCACCCCCAAATTTTCAGGGGATGGGGAGTTGGGGATGACAATATATATATATATATATATATGTTGTTTCAAGCTAGTATTATGCACAACCCTTACACTCACCAATTAAAATCTCAAACAATTTGAAAAGGGGTTGAGTGACATTCCATTACTGGCCACTAAACATGAGCTTTAGCTTTAGGAAACTTAAGTGTAACTACTTTAAATTTGTAATAAGGTCCATGAAAAATCTATCAAGGAGAACTATCTTTATATTAGTTTTTTTCCTTATAATTCTTGTTAATGATGACTATGTTAAACACAAAAGGCATTCCCTTTTCAATAGGTTTTGCAAACTTTTATCGCTGTGTTGAAAACCACTATAAAATAATTTGGTTTTCTAATGAAATTAAATTCATATTTCAAATTAAAAAGGGGACTGAATAGGAATTTATTTAAACATTTAGTACTCAATCCAATTCACAACTATCTGATTTTTTTTACAATGCTTTGGGTTGGGATGATGGAAGCACTGAACTTGAATGAGTCCTCGAAACCCACATACAATATGTAAAACTTGAGATGATACTAAAAAAGAACAAGAAAAATAACTATAAGGATCATCCTTCTAAAACATTGTATTTTCTATTTTCTTGACATGGAGGGTGCTTTTTGTAATTTTATCATTGAAAATCCAATATCTAAATCACTAGAAATCCAAAATGAAACCCATCATACAAAGCCCATGTTTTGAACTGCGACTTGTACATAAAATTTAGATTCAATGCATTCCAAAAAAACTGAATGGGAAAAATGATCATATTGTTCAATCATCAATGCTCATGATTGTCAAAACTAAAGTTTTGTGCTTGGATTATCCTTAAAACCTTCCCAAAACATCCCTGAAATCTGCCCAGAAAACCCTTGAAATCTGCCAAAAACATCCCTGAAATCTGTCCAGAACGGCTTGGGGACAGCTAGCAAGTCCCCAATGGAGTCCCCATCAGTTTGGGGATGTTTCCTAAGGGTCCAAAAGTCCCCAGAACGCGGGGATGTAGGGTATGTGAGTTTTTTTTGGGGGGATGGGTCCCCATGCAACATAGGTAAAAAGGTAGTTAACAATCCACCTATCAATCTTCCCTCGTGGCACTTATCAAACTAGTCCACTATTTCTTCTTAAGAACAATAATAAAGACCATGATGGGTGGAGTGCTCCCCAACACTGAATGTTTGACCAAATCTGTAACCCTTTGTATGCTGCTTGTGATTATTTTATGTAGGGTGTTTTGTTAAAATTGGCAACTAGGGCCAAACTCCATGTGGGTCATCTTATTAATGGAAGATGATATTTTTTTTGGATCCCTCTCATCGAGAGGTGTAGGATTGATCTAAAGATCATCCGATTCCGATAAGTATTCATGGAGATATGAATTTAATTTGTGTTATGGGACAATTCGTCAAGGTCGCCAAAACCAAATAAACCCACTTGTGCTCAACGTTTTAGTATAAATAGAGGTGGCCTTCAAGTCATTTCAACACACTTGAGATCTCTTCCTCTCTACTTGTTTTTGGGTTTTAGTAGGAGGAGAGATCCTAAGGGATAACGCTGCCCTATTCTAGAGGGCAGAAGTCGGAACAATCGGGAAAGCTGACGTAGAGGGCAAAAGTCGGAACAACTAGAACTGCAGGGAACAACCGGAACTGTTGGGAACTGTCGAAACTACCGTGAAAGCTGATGCAGAGGGCAGAAGCCGGAACTGCCGGGAACAGCTGGAACTCCCGGGAACAACTGAAACTACCGGGAACTGTCGGCACTGCCAGAACTGTCAAGAAAGCTGACGCAGAGGGCAGAAGTCGGAACTACCAAGAACTGTCGGGAACAGCCGGAACTACCAGGAACAATCAAAACTATTGGGAATTGTTAGAACTACCGGGAAAGCTGACACAGAGGGCAGAAGCCGGAACTGCTAGGAATAGCTAGAACTACCGAGAAGGTTGACACAGAGGGCAGAAAAGCTGACATAGTCCCTAGAGGTTGACGCTGGGGTTTTTCGTGGGGCAGATTGGAGCTGAGGAGCTGCCGAAGTTTTTATCCAGGGTTTTAGCTAGAGTATCTGTCTCTGAAGGAGAGGAGCATGCAAGAGACAACTAACTAACATTGGTACAGTTGTATGGTACTTAGCAGCAATTACACCAAGCATGCAATGTTACAGCTAGCATGCAAGGGATAGCTAGCATGCAACAACAAGCATGCTAAGGACAACAAGCAAGGTGCAACCAACACATAGGTCAGTATGGTGACATGGTGCAGCAATGGCACATAATGCAGTACAGTGATGGGTACAATCATGATTAATGAAGCGCGATGAGATGCAACATAGTGATGATGGGTGCAACATGGTGCAGCGCGGTGAGGTGCAGCATGATGACGAAATGTAGCACAATGATAGGTGAAGGAGTCACCTTGGAGAATCAGTTGAAGCATCATGTCTTCAACTGATCTCATGTATCATCTTCTTAGAGATGATTTATGCTCTTATCTAGACAAGTCAAAGTGTTGACTTCTGTTGTAAACATATTATCTCTCTCTCTCTCTCTCTGCTGAACTATTGAAGAACATATAAGAAGAATTGATCAAGGGTTTCCCCACGTTGGGGTTTGTCCCTAGCTAGCGCCACATCTTGTGTCCTCTTGTCTTGGCTTGTCTTTTGTGATTTATGTTTATGTTCTATTTGTAGTTTACTTTAATGCTGATGTGATTGCTAATCTGGAAAAGATATTGAGCTAACTGTGAAAATTGAAATAAATTGCTCTAAGCATAGAACATACCTAAAATTAACATGTTCTCTATGCTATGCTTTGACTATTATCTAGACTTGTTGGACAAACCCCTTCCATCAAACACACAGTTTAGACCGGAGCGGTGCATAAAAAGGTAATAAGGAGCTGGATCTATTTCTGCTGCAATTATCAGCTCTTCAAATCTTGTTTGCTACATGCTGGGAAAGGTCTTTACTGGTGATGTGATCCTTTAATAATGTATCAAGTCTGCTGGTAATAACAATCCTTGGTTTTGCGATATCAAATGTGAAGAAAATACAACAATTTGTCTTCTAGTGATGGGCTTAAATATTTGATACAGGTAATCTGCATAAATAGTGAAGAAGAGCCCATAGAAGGTGATCCAAATCAGCCACTATGCAAGGCACAGGATGGTCATAAAGCTGGCTAGGGAAATTCTCCACCAAAACTCACATTTCCAACTGTTGTTTGATGATGAAACTGGCTATAAAATTTGTCAACCAACTAATAATTATGAAGAGAATCCAATCTGCTTCTAACTCTGCAATAAATGTGCTTTCTTTTTCTAACTCAGTTACCGAGAAGTAAGTAATTGACTTCACCCAAATATTGACATCTCGGTCAGTTTGGAAGCATCGTGATGCTGAAGCTACCTCTGCTGCCACTGCGTTGCTGAAAACACCTTTGTGCCTCTTGCATTGCTAAAATCTCCACTGCGTTACTACAGACTTTTGCACTCTAGCATTGCCTTGTCGCTCCACCATACTTTGCTCCACCTGACACTTGTCATCATGCTACTGTCATTAAGGGCTCCTGTAGCCAGATGTGATCCAAGAGTTTAGGTACCTCAAGGATCTTGTCCCTACTATGTAGTCCTTCTGACTACAACTCGATATCACCCCACATATTCTCTAGAGGCGCATGAGCACTCATGGCACAATCATCATCAGTCTCGACCTCTTTCTGTGCCTTCGCTGGAGTTGCCTTTGAATCAAAAGCCTTTCCCTTGTTTTTCTTCCTGGGACACTGGGATGCATAATCTCCTAGTTCCCCACAGTGGAAGCACTTAACCTTGGAAGTGTCCTTCTTCTTCCTCTTCCCTTGCTGTCCCGCAGATGCTAGAGCCGCATCCTCCTCCTCCTCTTTCTTGATTCGACCTCCCTTGCCACTACTCCCCGCCTTGGTCATCCTCCTGGTCTCCTCCTGGCGAAGAGCTGCCCACATCTCCTCCCAACCGGGAAGAGTAGCCCTGCCCAAAACACTTTGGACAAATGTCTCCCACTCCTTGGACACTGCATTTAGGGCAGTCCTGACCATAAATTCTGGATCCGGTGTAGACCCCACAGAAAAAAGCTAGTCGCGAATCTCTTGCAACTTGAGAAGGAATAGATCTATCTGCTCTCCCTTTTGCATTGATATGACTGCAGTTGATTCTCCAATAGCATCTTCCATTGCACGGAAGAGGCCTGGTATAAGGTGGTCAAGGTGTCCCACATCTCCTTTGCTGTGTTCTTCTCAGCAATATGTGGTATGACATGATCTTTGACCCCGTCTAGGATCATGCACTTCGCCCTTGCCATTGCATCCTCATACTTCTCGTTCTCAGTTGGGTCAACTGGGATAGCCACGGTTTTCAAGGCAAAGTCCTTGATGCGATGTCTATCCAGGACTCTGCCAAGATCCTGGCCTTCCAAATGACAAAGTTGGAAGCCTTGTCCAACCTGTCCTGATCCCTTGGTCCATTCACTACCATTTCAGCTCCTCTTCTAGACTCCCTCTAAGTCTCGACTCCCCTTCTGGAGATCTCCCTCTAAGTCCTGATTTCCCTTTTGGAAATCCTCTGGCCAACTGTTGAACCACTCCTCTCCAATCCTCCTTGCAGCTGCAACTCGAATCTGGATTCCTTGGCTAGAAATCTGACGAGGTAGTGACTCCCTCTACCTTGGTTACGCCTCCTTAGACATTGTTCTGCTCTGACAGAAACAACGTCCCACTAGCTCCTCAAATCACAATCTTCCCACAACTCCCCAAGCCCCGACAACTGAAGAAACTGAGCCCTTCAGGCTCTGCACAATCCTGGCAAAGGTTGAATTTGCTCCTCTTGGCCACAACGTCGATCCTTCCTGGCTAAGAAAGATGACCGGGCATTGTGTAGGTCTGATCTGCCCCCTCTTTGCCTTTGCGCTGACCCTCCTCCTGGCTTGAAATGTTGATGCAGACTCTGCGTCACTTCTTCTCTAGCTGCTTCTGCTCTGGAACATCGCTGTCTCTCAAGACAATTGCTAGTGCTGCAAATTTAAGATTTCTGCTGGTGCCTTCAGTCCTCCTTTGATCTGCAATGCTCTGATACCATGTTGAAATTTCTGAATCTGACTCATCAGAAATCCCTACTACATTATCTAGTTTATTATCTCCTACTTGTTCTTTCTATTAACAAGCTATTTATAGATATACATACTGAAATAAACACAAATGTAGCCTTAACCAGTGTTTTAAAAACCTGCCGGTCTGAATCGGTAACAAGTCAAACCGGTCGGTTAGCAAGCCCACCAGGTCAAACTGGCTTAAAAACCCGGTTTACCTCCTCATTTCGCCTCTTTTTTCCCTAATCGGTCCTAATTCGGTTTATTGCCAGGGAAACTATAACCCCCACAAAATGCATTTTTGTGAGTTTGGAAGCTGGTTTGAGGGAAATTTGGGGTTGTTTTCCTCCAAAAATAGCCCCTCCAAGAAAAACATGCCTACCCTCATTTTCCTGACACATCTCAACCCTAACAATGTTGGCAATTAATGGTAATGTTAAATTCTTAAAGTAAAAGGAAGAAACTGAAAATTAAAGGAAGGATGAAAATGAAAATGAAAGGAAATGTCACTTTTACTTAAATTTTTAACATTACCATGAAATGACTCAGGATGTTTGAGAGTAGTTTCGACCTCGTTGGATTTCATATGGAGAAACTAGAATTTTAGATTTCACTCAAAATTCAGCAGACTTAATGGTTTTCAGGATTTCATGGTTTGGGGGTTTGCAATGTTTCCATTTGATTCTATCATGCGTGAGGGTATGAGATTGACATTTGATCAAGAGCATGAAGTCCTTTAAGAACCTTGATCATGGTGGCATTGATTATTGAACTTTGTTGATGTTGGTGGTACTGATTGTCGAACTCCTCTACCATGGCCTTAACAAGAATGCACCCTTCACTCAAAGGAAAATAATTGGTTAGGCATGCTAATCTTTTTCTACGACATTATAAGGTTGAGGAGATGAACCGTTCACTCAAACCAAAATCATTGCTTAGGCATGTTAAACCTTTTCAATTTCTATCATGTTATAAGGTTAAGCAATCAAAGTCTGAAGACTTTGAGCTAGATGATGTTCATGTATCTCTTGTTGATGATGTTTATGTATTTCTAGTAGCGTTGAATCAATGATGAGTTTCTTGAGTGATCACGTTGATCAGTGATTTGTAGTTTTGATGTCTATTTTTGCTACTACTACTAAAGTTGTAGAGGAGTTTTAGGAGTCCTCAATCTCGGAGGCATATTATTTATGAAGCTCATGTTGATGATCTCTTGTCTAGTAGTGGTGATGAGTTTGATCATGATGAGGAGTGATCATGTTGTTGATCAGTGATATGTAGACTTGTAGTAGTTCAGTGACCCCATAGCTTAGAGCATTGTTTTCGGACTCTAGAGGCCATTTAGAGCCTCATTGATTATGTATTTTGTTGCGGATATGTATTGCACTCGATGCCATTTTGATATATTCACCTTTACATGGTATATAGATGAGCAAACCTTGCATATTTTGTTTTTATTGGCTTGTAATCATGGTTTTAAATCTTAAAAATAGTTTTTCATTAAAAATTAATTATTTAATGTATTTTTTTAAACCGGTTCGTTTAGACCTGACCAGTCCCGGTTCGAAACCCTGTTCATTAGGTGGACTGGTCCGGTCACCGGTTCCGGTTTTTTAAAACATTGGCCTTAACACATATACAGATCAACAACTGAAATAACTGAGACAATCACACAAGGGACACTGTTATTTTTGGACAATCGTCCTCGGAAAAATCCAATGCGGGAAAACCGGTGCAGCAGATATGAGGGTTTTATTATTATGCAGTTTTCTGAATACAACTAGGGCACCAGAAATGGATCACCCTTCAAAGAATTTCCTTGGCAGAAGTACCTCTCCTCGGAGACAGATATTCCGGTTGATCAACTACCGGATGATTGATCCCACAACAACTTTGATAGCTCCTTAGCTGGACAGCGAAAGCTGCTCCAAGCTTCTCTTTGGAACTGCGTCACACTCTTTTGCTCTGCGTCTACCTCTCAACTCCTAGTCTGCCCCACGAAAGTTCCTTAGCACTGCCTCTTCAGCGCAACGTCAGCTTTACTAGCCTTTGCTGCCTCTGTGTCAACCTCTTGGCCCTCCGCGTCTTCTGCGCTGGCCTCCTCAGCCTTCCTAGGCTCTGTACTATCTCTCTGACACTTTCTCTGCCTCTTTGATATGTATTCTTGTTCTTCTGCCGAACTGCCCCTCACTGCAACAGATCACTAACTTGATTTTTCAGCAAACCCTGCCCCAAAAAATTGAATTCTTGATCAACTTGGTGTATCTCCAACTGACCCTCAAGCCTCCTCTTATACTTTTCCTGTTGACAATTCAACGGAGGAGATTAAGTCCATAATCAACGGATAAGATTAGATTTGGCTTGATTCTCGTTATTTAGAACATTCTCACCCATATTATATTAATACACATTAATATTTTAATTTTTCTAAGTTTAGACTTAGGAATCCCATTAAAAATATTAACTATTTTAATATCTCTTTATCCGGGTGGAATTTCCCCAAACAATTTTTTGGCCTTGGAGATCTTATGTGCCTTAGCCTCTCCACCCATTTTCATGGCTAGAGCACATTCGATGCTATCACAAATCAACAAATTCCAGAACTTTGCTGTACCTGCTAAAACTGCCACAAGAAGGTGAGTAAACAAGTGGTGGGATGGATCCAAAATTCACATCAAACAGCTCAAAATATTCTTGTGTGGGCATTTGCATTATTGTCTTAACTGTACACATATCACCACTCACTCACAAACGTTCTCCCAGGATTCATCTTTTGTGCACAAATTTACTATGAACAGAGAAATCTTGTTACACATTGGGTATCACGAAGCAAATGAGCTTTTTCTTTTCAATGTGTTTACACCTTAATCTACAGATCCATGTATCGGTTAATGTAGTTTGTTACAGTCTGCTATGCCCATTGTAGAGTAACATTGCCAAAATTTCCAATGTCCTCCAGCATCAAGTATGTTTTGGTCTATAGAAGGAGTTCAAAAAGAGTGGAGTATTTTTCCATCAATAATTTACTTGGAAAACAGATAGTTAGAAGCATTGTTAATGACTGTCAACAGATCTGAACGTCAAAGTGTGTGTATTTAGTGTCACACCAGAATTTTCAAGTTCTGCTTGGCATTTCCAGATTTCAGAGGGTTCTGAAGACGTAGGCCAACCCTACCAGAGAAGTGACAATGATGTTTGCACTTCAGAGGCCTCTCGATAAGTAGGTTCATTTAGGATAAATGGCAATGATATTCAATAATGGATGGTGACTAATATTTGTCGGTGTTTCTTTCGAATTCAGGCTTTTAGTTGTCATTGTTCTGTAGGGCTATAATGTATTTGTGATTCGGCATGTCGTTGTATTTCCTATAGATAATATGGAATCTTTGTGAGTGGACATCAATGTATCCTTGTATTTTAATTTTCACTGCTAACTAAAAATTCAATGACTTGTTCAGTGTAGTAAATGTTGAGTTTGATGTTTGCTTTTTTATTTGGGTTATTCTTTGATCATTACATAGGAAATATGTGCTTATTGTTTCTGATATTTATTTTCTATAATTTTAACTTTTCATGTTCCCTGACCCCTGTGGCATACTCTGAATGTGGGGGATATTTTCCTCCCTCAGTTCGATCACCTTTTCCCCTTATCCCCACATCTTGGGTTAATATATCCCTTTCTTGAGATGCTATTTTTATTCAAACTCTTAACTGAATATGTAACACTTCTTTGTTAAAACGGTGCAGCTATCTCGGAAGTGGACTCATCTTATTACGACAGTCTTGTTCTTTGCATTTGGATTGTGGTCATTATGGGAAGGGCTCACGGAGGAAGGGTGCACTTGTCCTACACCTATTTCTTGTCTTACTCTCAAATTATCTTGTCAAATCTGGTGAAAATTTTGATATTATTTTTGCTGTTCTATGCCCCATAGAGTTTACATGTGGTGACAATTTTTTTCCTGCAGAGAGTCAGAAGAGTTGGCTGAGGTGGAAGCTAAGCTGGTTAGTTACAGATTTAACATATTTATAACTAAGTTACATGGCTTTCAGTTAGCCAGTGGGTGATTATTAGACAACTATTTTATTTTCAATTCATGCACAATGCAACTGTGGGAATTTTAAAAAATTGCGTGGAAGACTGGAATATTCATTGGGTGAATGGGTGCAGTCTGTTGACTTGAAAGATAATGGAAGTTCGGCTAAGGCAACAGCAAAGGCACCTAAGGTATGGTAGTAATTGCAGAAGCCCTTTTTTGAATTGGGGAACATTGAATGTGATTTTATTCCATTCCTATGTTTGTTGATTGAGAAATTGTTATTGTAGCTTTGGTTTACATTTTAAGCTTATTATAAATATGTGTTGTTAAGCTGTTTCTTTCATGTATACATGGTGTGAGCAAGGAGTTGGAGCGTCGAGTACTTTTGGCTTTCAATATACATGTTTGTCTGTTTATAGCTAACATTTATTGATGTTGGTAGGTGAATGGCAATATGAAAAAACAGAAGAGACCGTTCCTTTCTCAGCTTTTCTCACCCATTCTTCTAGAGGCAAGCAATCTCCTTTAAATAAAGGCCAAACTAAACAGTGTAAATTTTGACCTTTCAACAAGATTATTTCTGGTATCTGAAGATAATTTATTCTTTTGTGTTTTTTTATGTTCTTCATCCCACATTTGCAGGTATTCTCATTGACATTTTTTGGAGAATGGGGTGATAAGAGTCAGGTATGAAATGGTTCTCATGAAAATGGGTTTCTCAAGGAAAAATTTGAATGAATTATATGGCATCAATGCACATTTTCTTCTATTTGGAGTTAGTACTGCATTATAGTTTGACAACTTTTGCAGATTGCTATAATAGGACTGGCTGCAGATGAGAATCCAGTTGGCGTAGTTCTCGGAGCCTTTTTGTATGTTCCTTCAAGGATATATTGGCCATGAAAGATACTTTTTCTGTCTATGAAATTATTAATAATATGGACCTTCAATAGATTCATATAGCTAGATTGTTTCGTTAGATATAGAAGATTAGTCTTTACAAATACTTGTCAGTCAACGATCTAATGCTTGTGTAATAGTACTATTTGACACATATCAACAATAAACTATTATTCGTAGGACGTTTCTGTCATTAAACTATTTTGGAAATAATGGTGCGTTTCTTCATTGTAGAGGGCAAACTCTCTGTACAATTGCCGCTGTGTTAGGAGGCAAGAGTTTGGCATCTAGGATATCTGAAAGAATGGTAAGTTGTTCATGCTGGATCCATTTTCTGCTGTCTAAGATGTATTTCATATTGTACTGATTATTTCTTGTTTTCTTTTTTGCTATGTAAGTTGCACTCTGGTAGAATTGTTTTGGTGCATTTGGTATTCAGTGTTTGCTGTCAAAAATGGAGAATTCCTGAAATGTTAACTAGTATATCAGATTATACTGAATACTTTCTTGTTTGCTATTTGGTGAACAGGTTGCATTGTGCGGTGGAATTCTTTTTGTTGTGTTTGGCATTCAGTCTTTGCTGACGAAAGTGGAGAATGCCTGAAATTCCATTAAATGATTAAGTGCTGTTTTATTATATTTTACTGTGGCCATGTCTGATGCCCATGATTATTTCTTGCTTAATTTTGACATTTTAATTTCATGCTATAATTTCCAGTTCAATTTCCAGAGTCTACAATGCTTATCTTGGAGCAATGAACACCTAAACACCTTCAAGAATTTGTTTCCAGCATCTGTTTTTCCAGTCATGAAACACCATGGAAATTTTCAATTTGTAGGGTTGTCTGTGTTTCAGGTTTTTACTGGCAGTTTGTGGAATCAATTTGCAACACTAGCTGTTAGGTATTGTGTTCAAGATTTTCCTGCTGGGATTTGGTGATTACTTGGGGATTGTTTGGCTTAATCTTTTGTTTGTAAGGGACTGAACAACGAGTTTCCTGTAAGATTTTATTATTATTTGTTTTTCGTAACAATTACTGATTGAATTTATACCATAGAAGAGGAACATGCTCACGAATTTGACTGCCAGGTTTGCATTTACCGCTGTTTATTAGTTTGAAAATTTAAGCTTTCGCAAAATATTTAATAAAAAAATCAACTGACATGGATTCTCACATCCATAAAGTTTGAGAACACTCTGAAGACAGACACCAATGTCTACTCTATATGACAATTGTTATATTCAGTATTTGCTTTTCTACTGGTGGTTTCTTTGATCGGGTTGAGATATTGGAAATATGGACTTTAATGCAGCTTTTTAGAGTTGAAGATACTAATTTAAGCATGGTGCTAATCTCTGTGGAGAGATCTAAAATTCTGAATATTATCACTGTTCTGCACTTCTAAGTAACCAGGAATGGTACATTAAGTTGAAGGTTGATTTTATCCAGTGCGTATGGTGGGATCTATGAGGATCTACCTCTATTCACAGAATATGAGTACACCCTGAAAAGCACAGAATATGCACATTGTAGGGAAATATATCTAACGAGGATGACTGTAACATAAACTTAGTGGGGTCACGAAGGGTCAAGACTCAATATTATTCTAGTGGCGTCTACTACGGTCTATGTTAGTCCAAAAGAATACGCACATACAAGGTAATTCATCTAGCCAAACTGATTCTATCATAGGGTTAGTGATGGTTTCTCTTCACCATGCATTCAATGGATTTCTTTTTTGAGCTCACCATTCATTAATTATATATCTTTGTGGTAGCTAGTGATAATAATTTACGTTCATTAATCTCAATGCTCTGCCAGTGAAAACAATATTGTTTTATGTCTGCTTTGGCGTTGTTGTTACTCAAAACATACATATTGCATCTTTTTAATTTGAATTATGATCTTTGATGAGCACCAAATGTTTTGATATTGGATAGCTGTGGTTGGGCCTGAATTGGGTTAACAGTCAAGCTATTCAAGACGGTGAGTCTTTTTTGCTTGACAGGTTATTGGTTGGATTTCTCACCAATAACTCTATGTTCACTTAAAGAGTTAACAGTGCTCTAGAAAAACATAAATTCATTCGACTGAGGACAGAAATCACCAAAATAAGAACTGAGATTCGACGCAAATGTTGGCTGAAATATTTTCTTTGAGTTTTACCCAAGGCACGGAGATGATAGTTTAATGATGCAAGTCAGATACTTGTTTGCATGCACAGATAGATTATAATGTTTGCCAATTTTGTGCATAGTTTGTTTGGTAGTCAAATCTCTAGTACCTTTACCCATGAGAATGCCACTGGAAATTGATCATAACGGTTATATAGCAAGAACGAAACAAACATTACTAATAGTCTAATACTAATCGTCTAGACAATGAGTACTTGTTCTATATGCTAGACAATTACTTACATGACTGTCATATGTAGTAGGTATTTGAGGATCTACCTAGATTGACCTTGGTGGCAGGATAGTTGACATTACTGCAAATTTACTTAGGACCATGAGATGGAGCTCATTTAGAGAACCATTTGATACACGAGGCCTCAAGTGGAAAGGAATCAAACAATTGGGAAATTAGTACATGGAGAACAAATGACTCCTTTGCAGGGGTTGAGCAGGAGAGTGATCAGGGAGAGCTGTTCAAGAAACCTTATCAATGGAGGAGAGTAGGAAGATACGGATCAACTGGATAAGGAAATGGTGATGCATCGATCAAATCTTAGAGGGAGGAGTTAGCATGCTAAGTGACTCCAAGGGGCATGACTTCACAATTCCCATGGTATAGGTTTGACTCAACACATGGAGTTGGAAACTCAAAGCTTCTTGTACATGGACATAGATCCTTAACCAAAAGATGAAATTGAGATTCAAAAGTTATGTTTATTGAGGAGGTGGTGGGCGCTCTAAGATATTATTTGAGATTTGAGTTTATGGCTTTAAAATGTGAGATGATTGACTTAGCTTTGGTAAATAGCTACAAATGACATGAAAAGAGAACAAGGTACTAAGTGAAATATGTGATACATTGAGAGAGGCCTTTGAAGTTTTAATTCAAGGCAAATACCACTCTAATCCCTCATAAGAACCTAGATTACTTACCATATGATTTTCTCAAACTCCACAACCTGGATATATTATGTTTACTTGACTCATGTATGATCATTGGACATGTACAAGACGCGTACAAGAAACCCATTACATAATGTAGAAAATTCCAATAAAACACATTTTATTTAAATGCATATTTATATAAAGTCACATTTAAAGTTGCTATTTGAGAGTTTATTTTATGTGCCTATTGTAATATGAAATGAAAATAAATATTGTAATTCATCTAAAAATGATTGCAACAAACAACATGCACAAATACCTAACACTAAAAATGGGAAAGAAGGAAAGAGTAGGAATGCAATCCATTGCAAAAAAGGGTTTTATTTGTTTGAAACAAAGGTTAGGTTGCATCATTCCACCAAGGTTGTGAAATCCTACCAAATAATGTTTTTTAAAATATAGCACAAAAACATATAAGTGCAACCAAATAGAAGTGAAAGAAAAATTAAAAAAAAATGATTAATATTGGTTACAATGTAAGGGTATGGGTTGCGAGAACGGGTACAAACAATGCTAGATGCTCATCAATTAAAATAAAAAAAATGATTAACACTGGTTACAATGTAAGGTATGGGTTGTGAGCACGGGTACAAACAAGGCTAGATGCTCATTAATTAATAGTGAATGAGCAGTTGAAGAGCTATTTCTGTGTGAAAGGAAGGTTTCCATGGTTGGCTCAGAGTTGTTAGGTGGTTGGTGGGTGCATAATAATTTAGTTTAACTCAAAATTTTGGTAAAAACATTGCCAATGTGACCAAACAATTTTAATCCTATAAAAGGGGTGTTATCTATGGAACATATGACTTAAATTAGGTGATATCTAATTAGTATATGTTTTGGAGTTTTTGGTCAGAATCTAGCAAAACAATTTTTGGCTACTTTATGTTTTTGTTGTTTGAAATTTGTTTTTGTTTTGTTTTGTTTTGTTTGTTTGTTTTGTTTTTGTTTGTTTGTTTTTTTGTTTGTTTGTTTGTTTTTTTTTAATTTATGGTGTCATACCTACAACGACCCCCCATTTTTTTTTCGAATAAAATAGGGATCCTTCAAAATTTATGAGTTTTTGTTTTTATTAAATAAATTGTTTGAAAAAACAGATTCATTTTTAAAATAATTAAAAAAAACACTTATATTAGGAGGCTGGAGGTTTGAATTTTGTTAAAAGCTTTTATTACTCCTGACTTCCCGACCTTTTGATCTTGAGAGTCGTGATTTCATATTATCTCAACTCCCTAACTTCCTGACCTTCCGACTAGGTGAGCCATTTCTTTGTTTTTTTGCACGATTTTTCTTTATAATTGTTTTCTTTAAACAAAATCTGAAGTCTAGTAGTCAACTAATGGGTATCCATTAAAGCATTGAATTAACATGAAATTCCCCAACCTGACAATCACCTGAGTATATCCTTGTTTTGCGAGCTGATAAACGATTGACTTTCATATCAATTTTAATAAGCATTAATGAACCAATATGTGCATTATACAATTTTTAACTTCGTAAGTTTTTCAATAGATTCACCATTACTTCTTTTGAGAAGTGTTAAATGCAATAATTTGAGTTTTTTGCAAACTCTTGATTTTCTACAAAAAGAATAGTTAATTCTTTTCAAATCTGAATTTTGTTGGTTAGTATTAAGCTTGTTTTGATTTATTGGATTTAAATTGCCCATTTTTCTTAGTAAATTCATTTTCTTATTACTTTTAAGTTTTTATGCTCTGGTATAGGTTATAAAAATGGTTAAGGGAAGACAAGCATGAAAATGAAAATGAAAGCAACAGAAGCCCTAGGCCCTGGAGATTCCAACTTAAATCTGTCCCTCATCTCATATATGACTTTTAAAACTTAGGACGCAGGTAAACTTTTGTCAGAAGTATTTTGAAGTTATTTGAAGAAAAAGAACAGGTAGAGTGAGAGAACTTAGATGGTGAAACTTCTTCAAACAATTAGGAAAACTAAATTGCGTAAAATATCATCTAGGCCAAACATTTTTCCATATTAGGATATGAGAATTTGGATTTTAACTCATGCTCATTCCAATTTGCTCTATTGTTGATCATAATCAGTCTGTTGCTGCCTCCTGGAATGTTATGCAACTAGATCAGAAAACAGAAGAAAATATAGATCAACAACTTGAAAATAAGCCTCTTTGAGGGGGCAACCTCCTTTTATATCACATAAATGAATGATTCTTGGATGATTCAAATGACAAAACCTTCTTGGTATATATAGGAGTTTAAGAGGTCACAAATTAATTAGGGCCTACATAACAATAACAATGTAAGGGCACACAAATAACAATAGTTGGCTTCTATGGGGCACAACATTAACAATATGATGAAAAATTGACTAAATTGAGAGGGTGGGGAGGTGAATTGTGAAAATTCTAACATTGCAACAACTGATTTATTTTACCTACTTATTTCCTGATAAGTTATTTATGAATATCCTTTAGTAAACATTAAAATAAACTCTGCTGCAGATATCACATCATAATATAGAAACAAACACATGCACAAGAATTAATAATTAACACATCGAAACAAATATTGTGGAGAATCAGTCCCCGAGAAAACCCAATGTGGGAAAATCGGTGTAGCTAGGGAGGATTGTATTATTCAACAATTTTCAGTACAACTGGGTGCCAAACTGGCTTTCTCAACATAGAGAAAATTCTTTAGCACTTCCCCCAATCTCAGTGTCAGCCTGGATTACCTCTGCATAGCTTCCAGACCCTCTGTGTCAACCCCTGCCTCTCTGTATCAGCACTGGACCTCTCTGCGTCATCCACGTGCGCCCTTCAGTGATTGTGTAGTCTGCAGCCTCTGCGTCTCCCTGAGAGGCTCTGCGTTTGCCTCTCCAACCTCTGCGCTGTACCCCTGGTGCTGATCCCGACTCTTTGTTCCGTACTCGCTGCCTCCTGCTGCTCTCCAGACCGCTAGTTCGAATTTCTCAGCTAACCCCACTCCAGAAATCGAACTGATTGGTCTCCCTTAGTGTGTTCTCCAACTGACCCTCAAGCCTCTTCTTGTGCTTTTCCTGTTGGTCCTTCAATGATCAAGATTAAATCTCTAATCAACGACTAAGATTAGATTTGGCTTGATCCATGACTTTTGGAACTTTCTAACCCAGTTTTATATTAATACCCATTGATATTTTATTTTTCCTAAGTTTAGACTTAGGACCTCCATTAAAAATATTAATTATTTTAATATCTCCCAAACTAGTTAAAATCTACCCAAACCATTTATGGGTCTTAGAGATCACATGTGCTTTAGTCTCTCCACCAATTTTCATGGCTAGAGCACATCCGATGCTATCTCAAATCAACACTCCAATACTCCACATTGAGCATTACTTTGATCATATGGCATCGGTACGTGTGCTGATGCTAAGCCTCCCTGCCCAACATCCTCTCCACTGTTGCATCCTGTACTGCTTCCCATGGCTCTATCACTGCCATTGCTACATCTGTACTGGAACTCCCTTTGCATCCTTGCTGCTGCTGGTCCATCTTCCCAACATTGCATCTACACTGCAAGTCCCTCTGCATCCGCGCTACTGCTGGTCCTTTTTCCCAACATTGCATCTGCACTACAAACTCCTTCTCATCATGTTGCATCGTGCTACTGCTGACTGCTACTGCGTTGCAACATCATACCCATTTTTGCTACTGAAATGGATTCTTTATCATCCCCATCTTCTCCTTGAAATAATCAAACTTGGTTCTTCCAAGGGCCTTGGTAAGGATGTCAGCCACCTGTTCTCCTGTAAGAGTGTAGCTCAACTGTACAACTCATCGTTGGACACAGTCTTTGACAAAGTGACACCGGATATCAATATGCTTTGACCGATCGTGAAACACTGGATTTTTAGAGAACTTGATGCAACTTTGATTATCACACATGATCCTGGTCGCCTCCATCTTTCTTCTGAATAGGTTCACAAGAAGTTTTCTAAGCCATATGGCCTTGCACGAAGCTATGCTTGTGGACATATATTCTGCCTCAGCTGAGCTCAGAGCCATGGATTTCTGTTTCCTACTGCACAAGGAGGTCATTCCTGATCCAATGTTGAAACAGTACCCAGAGGTACTTTTTGGATCCACTGAACTTCCTACCCAATTTGCATCAATAAACCCACTCAATATGATATCCTTACCCCTGGTGTAGAAGATTCCATAATCGATTGTTCCCTGTAAATACCTGAGAACATGTTTCGCTGCTTCCCAGTGCATCCTCTTTGGCTCCACCATGAACTGACTGAGGGTGTTGACAATGTAACAAAGTTCTGGCCTGGTATTGACCAGATACATCAGGGATCCTATGAGTTGCCTATATAAGGTGGGATCAACATCTTTGTGGTATAATGCATCAATCTTCTTCCAGTTGGTTATCATTGGAGTAGCCATGGGTCTACAGTCCTCCATCTTAAATCTCTTCAAGATTTCTGTAGCATATCTCCCTTGCCCAAGGAAGATCTCCCCCTTTTGCTGCCAAACTTCCAACCCTAGGAAATATTGCATTCATCCCAAATCCTTCACGTCGAACTCCGTGGCTAGATTCTTCTTATAGTCCCCTATGAGCCTGGATGAACCTGTTAGGAAGAGATCATCCACATATAATACTAGGATTAGAGGCTCATTCTCTACAACCAGATAGTAGAAATTTGGATCTGCGTCACTCTTGATAAATCCCATTTTCTGCAAGTGTTGATTTGGGGTAGCATCAGATGTGCTCTAGTCTTGAAACTTGGTGGAGAGTTTAAGGCACATGAGATCTCCAAAAACCAGAAATGGTTTGGGCAAATTCTAAACAATTTGAGAGATATTAAAATAATCAACATTTTTAATGGAGTCCCTAAGTCTAAACTTAGGGAAATAAAATATTAATGTGAATTAATATAAAAATGTGTTAGAAGGGTCCAAAAGTCATGGATCAAGCCAGAATTAATATTAGTCGTTGTAGGTTTTAACCTCGTACAGAAATTACATGCATACGAATTCTAAAACACGGAAAATAAACAATGCGAGAGCATAACACATAAAACACATATACACAGAGATTTCCCCTCGATCCCAAAACCGGGACTACTAGCTTGATTTTTCATTATGTTCCTTTCAATGTTATAATACATATTTATACATGCCGAAGCATCCAATACCATGGACCGAAAACCATCGCGTCCAAAAACATGTGCAAAAATCATGCACAAAACTATAGGTGGGTATGCCCAACCCAACCTAACATAGGTTTCAAAACCAAAATTTTCCGGGGCGCTGCCTCAGACCCCATAGAGTGGGGTTATCTGCATCCCTCAAACCCCTGTGACACCCCTGCTACGCAATTGGCACAACGAAGGGGGGGCTCCACCCCCCTCTAACCCCCCGGTTAACTACGTGGGCTAGTCGTGGAAAGAATATAACACAACCCTACAGTGGTTGATTAGGGACTTAATTTCGGCCGTTGAATTGTCAACGAGAAAAGTATAAAAGGAGGCTTGAGGGTCACTTGGAGAACACACTGAGTTGATCAAGTTTTCAATTTTCTAGGGCAGGGTTTGCAGAGGAAGTTGAAAGAATGATCAGAGTTGCAATTGAGGGATAGTGAATACAGAAGCAGAGAGGCAGAGAGGGTACTGGGAGAATCAACGCAGAAATAGAGAGAGAGGGACACGTAGCAAGCTAGAGGCCATGCAGAGCCATCTAGGGCCCACACAGAGACAACCAGGAGCTGTGCAATGCCTTAGAGAGCCAAAGTGGGTGACATAGAGGCTTTAGAGGTTGACGCAATGCCTCCAAAGGTTGACGCAGGGGTTATTGGGCTGACGCTGGGCCAGAAAGGGTTGACGCAGTCCCTAGAGGCTAACATTGGGGTTTTTCGTGGGGCAGATTGGAGATGGGAGATGTCAGAGTGTTTATCCGGTGTTTCAGCCGGAATATCTGCTTCCGAGTAGAGAGGTACTACTACCGAGATTATTCTCTGTTGGGTGAGCCGGTTTTGGCACCCAGATTGTATTAAAAAACTGCATAATAATAAAATCCTCAGATAACTGCATCGGTTTTCCCGCATTGGGTTGGTCCAAAAACAACAGTGTCGTTGTGCTTGTTTTGTTTCCTTCAGTTGATGATCTGTAATGTGTTGAGCATGTACTTGTATTTTTTTTTAGTATTTACATGGTAAATAACTTGTTAATTAATCAAAACAAGTAGGCAGAAATAAATCAGAAAAGTGTATGAAGGGTTTCTAACAGTTAGACTTAGAAATTCCAACAACAAGTAGCCATTAATTTGCCCATACCACGCTCTAGGTGCCTGTTTTAGCCCATACAAGGCTTTCTTCAATCTGCATACATGAGACTTCTTCTCATGTGTCTCAAAGTCCTCTGGTTGTTTAATGTATACCTCTTCTTTTATCACACCGTTCATAAATTCCGTTTTGACATTCATCTGATGAATCTCCCACCCCATCTATGCTGCAAGAGATATCAGAGTTCTAATAGATGTATACCTGGCTACTAGGGCGAAGGTCTCTTTGTAGTCAATTCCTTCCTTTTGATCATACCCCTTAGCCACAAACTTGGCTTTGTATTTCTCAACACTGATGTCTGCAACACATTTAATATTGTAGATCCATCTTAAACCTACCACTGATCTGTCTTGAGGCCTTGGCACTACCTCCCAGACATCATTCACCATTATGGAGTTGTACTCTTATACCATCGCATCTAGCCAAACCTGATGTTACGCTGCCTCCTGAAAAGTGGCAGGCTCCCCATCCTGAGCTACTAATGCCTGATATCTATCTAGCTATTTTCACTCCCTCTGATTGTTCCTTCGCACACCAATGAAGTCCTCTGGGTCTCGCAAAATCTAATGAAGTTCCCTGCTCGTTCTTCCTCTGCCAGCAGGTGCTTTTGTCATCTCCTCCTCATCCTGTGATTCTTCCTGACCTGAGGAAGAATTATTTTCTTCCGCTGGTTGAAGAGGTTTGACCAATGGTTCCTCTTTCAACTGCTCCTTGGAAGACATTTCTTGAGATTTTTTGAAAGCCCTATCTTCCATGAACTTCACATCTCGTCAAACTACTACCTTCCTGCTCCCTGGATGATAGATTCTGTATGTCTTAGCATTCTCGCTATATCCCACGAGATAGCCTTTCTCTGCAGTTTGATCTAGCTTCTTCCTCTTTTCCTCGGGTATGCAACAATATGCTAAGCTCCCAAATATCCTGAAATCACTGACTTCAGGCATCTTCCCTGTGAATATTTTCTCTGGAGTAATCTTTCCCAATGCCCAATGAGGAGTTCTATTCTTAACATAGACTGTTGTGTTGCATGCTTCTACCCATAGGAATTTTGGTATATCTTATACATCATGGCCCTAACTGCTTCTACAATAGTCATGTTCTTTCTTTCTGCTACTCCATTCTGCTCCGGATTTTATGGAGCTGTCCACTGTCTTCTGATGCCCTCCTTAGCACAAAAATCAGTGAAGTCCTTATCAACATACTCTCAACCATTATCTGAGTGCAAAACTTTTATTTTCTTCCCAGTCAGATTCTCCACCAGAGTGTTGAAGAATGTGCAACAAGAAATGTTAAATTTAGAATGTGCTAAAAATAGACCTGCTAAAAATACAATGTCTAAAAATAGCAGTTTGGCCAGTGAGGTCATTGGCCACATTGGGTGAGAGGTGAAACTACTAAAAATTGAAAGTTCTAAAAATAGCATTTCTGGGTTCCTTCCTATTTATAGCAGTCCCTAGTCTATCTATAGGAAGTAAAATTAATTTTGGTCTTAACAGCAGCTGGAAATATTAATTAATTAATTCAGTTGAGTTAATTAGTTAAGGAAATTCGAATTTGAAGTCTTTGTGAGCATGCACATGAGTTGTCCCAATGATTGAGGAATTTATCCTTAATTTCCTCCACTGATTGAGGGAATAAGTATGAGTTCTATAATGAGAGAATCAGTTGACTTAGTTCTAACTAGTCAAGTCCAGTTAGATTATTTTAACAAGTTGTTAAAATAATAAAATATAGTTTGTTAATGCTTGCATGCATGTGACAACTATTATTTTAGACAACTAAGAATTTACTCATGGATAATTATTGCTTGTCAGTTCTGTCAAAGACCCAGTTGAGATCAGATGTGGGACAGTGTACTATTAAACGCTACGATATTTCTAGTAAGTATTCTTTGCATGAGGAAGAAATCTATTTTCTTCTATAACTACGTAGGTGGACCTGGGGTGACAGCAAGTATGATTAGGCCAATTTTCAGCGTATATAATGAGGCCTAGGTAGTCCATGATTTTCATCTTCTGATTGAAGATCATCAGGATCTTTTGATTACAGAGAGAGCAAGATAGCTATTGAGCTAATTCTTTTTGTATGTTGTTGAGGATCTACACTTGATTGATAATACAGAGTTGGGGTTTTATGTTGGTGCTTTCCCCAGTGATATATCTTGTGTTATGTGTGATCGATTCCTTCTTATCAGTTTTATGTGTTCATGCTTGATGTTGCTCATGTTTGATTAAGCTTCCGCTAACTTTATGGTAGATGTAGATCTAGTATTATGCTTTAGTACATTGTATATATCAGTTGGATCTGCAGGTGAAATTTCTACATGATATCAGTGAGCTAGCTGATTTGTAGAGAAAATTCTACAGTGAACACACGATGTGAAGTGAAAGATAAAATTGAAAGAAACACAAGTCCCTGAGTAGTGCAAGATGGCTACTAAGATTTTGAAGAGGGAGGTTCTAAAACGCAGCGAAAGCAAAATTTTGGAGGGTGGTTGTAGCCACTACAACAGAACTTTAGAAAAAAAAATTATTATTCTTTAGGTAAATTTTTTATGTGTTAGGTTTTACTAAGTAAATTTAATGTGGCAAATAATTAATTAAGTTTCTTAATGTGACAAATGTAATGAAATCAAAAGGCTTTAGTAAGTTAAATTTTTAATGGGCCAAAAAGCCACATAAAAATTTTAAATTTTTAATGTGAAAACTCAAAGTCTTTTTTTGATTTAATTTTCTAAAAATATCAAAGTCACATTAATGAAAATGGAAAAAAAAAATGTTTTTATATCAAACAAAATCAAAGTGTCATAAAGAAATCAAAACAAAAGGAAAAGTAAAAATAAAAAAAAAATAAAATAAAATTCAATTTCTAAAACAAAAATCAAAGTCGCAAACGAAAATTAAAATCAAACAAAAATCGAAAGAAAAAATAAAAATGTGAAAAAGCAAACCCTAAAAAAAATTGAACTATGTTATTAAAACTAAAATCCAACCCTAACCAAAACACAAAAAAAAATATAAACTTAAGAAAGGAAACCGAATACGCTGAAAGCATTTTGGTTTTGCAAGCTTGACGACAAAGGATGGAGGAGAAGGAGCGATGAGGATGGCAACACGCAAAGGAGAATGGAATGCGTTGCAAGTTGAGCAACAAAGGGAGAAGAAGTCGAAAGATGGAGGAAAGGGAACATTAGAGGAACAGAATCACGCACACAGCAAGAGGATAAGGGACATGGAAGGAAACTCGAGCAGGAGAAACACAACAATGGAGGAAGAATGCGGACATGAGTTGAGGAGATGGCACTACAGGTTTGGTAAGAAGCAGTGGGTAGCAAAGGAATGAGAAAGGAATGCGGGAGATGGGAAAAGCGAGGACCGTGAGATGGATCGACAATGGAATGGATTGCAGGTTTGCAAGCAGCGCGGGTTTGGAGATTGAAGGAGGAAAGGGCAGCGACGCAAGGGAAGCAGCAAGCAAAAGGGAGATCTGCGTGCCCAAAGGGATTCGAGGGCAAGGGGAAGAGGGTGGAGTAGCTCACGTAGATAGAGAAGAAGGGTTCAGGCAGGAAGGAGTTGAGGACGCAGGGATGAAGAGAGGGAAAACAAAAAAAGCAAGAAGCAAAAATTTCGAATTTTTCCAGAGAGGAAAACTAAAACGCAACCAAGAGGAGCTGTGATTTTTGAAGAGTTTCAGGGCAGTAGATGGTAGCCCAAAAACTTGAAAAAAATTCACAAAAAAATATTTTATTAAAATGGTATGGCTCTGCTTCATATTTGTCCTCAAAAAACTTATAAAAATTCTCAGATCTAAATTTGAAACCCTCAAACTAAAAATAGTTTGGAATAATGCCCCTGCAAAATGATATTAAAGCCAGATCTTACCCTCCAAGGCATAGATCTGGCTTCAACAAAAAAATTCCTTCTGATCTGCACCTGCAAAAATGAAAACAAAACACCCAGAACCCAGTTATACAAAAATAAATAAAACCCAAGTCAGAAAACCTAAAAAAACTACAAAACTATGTACAAATATGGTAGATCTATCAAATCTGAGTACAAGTCCAACTCTGCTCACAGATTTGATAATCTAAGGCTCTCAACGGCCATATCTATCAATTTTCCACAAAATATTTAAAAATTAAGTTTTTTGAAAATTTTGGAGAGGTACTAGCCCAAAAACACCCTACAGGAAAAATAATTTAATCTTAAGATAAATCCTGAGGCTTATGTGAAGTAGGTTGTTCAAAATATATACGTTGAGAGTTGGTTGGTCCAACCAAGAACTATCCCCAAACGCTCAATGAAAACCTGAAAGATCTCCTTGATACACTAGATCAACCATCAAACCAAGTAGAGAAATAGAACAACAATGAAATTCTGAAGAAATAGAGATACTTGTTACTTCAATCAAAATTAAAAATGTTACCCTAGATCCAACAAACTGAATAAGGTACCTGTATTCAGATTATTCTATAAGAGCTATTGATTGATAGTTTTCACATAACATTTAGCATAAATTAAAACAATGTTACCATAAATTCGTGAAGAGGAACACCACAGCACGTTGAAACCCAAAGACTTTTGCATTAATTCAAAAAAATACCAGAGAGCTTGAGAGCTTAGTACACAATTCAGAGATCGAATGAAAAGACAGACTGACACTGACCTCTAATTTATAGGTAAAATCTTCAACGGCTAGTTAGCTTGATCTCTGTCAAATTAATCACGATTGTTCATAAAGATTTAACCTATGTTGCATGAGTTTCTGGAACGTGGAAACTTTGGGAACTTGGGTACGGGTGTCAAAAATGGCTAGAGGTTTCCCCAAAATTTACAGGAAATGGCTAATCGGGAGCAGTAATATTAATAGTAAGTAAATTAAAATATAAACATAAAAAAATATTTTTTAATTATATAATTTATATAATAATCAAAATTAATATTGGAATCAAAATATTCAAATATTAAAATCCAATTTAAAATATATATAATATATAATATATATATATATATATATAATATATAATATATATAATCCTCTTGATATATAAATATATTCTTTCGGTGTCTCTTCCCCTGAGTCTCTCCCTTTTATATATATAAAATATTAAAGTTTCAAGTTCATTATGACACATGACGAGTCTCTGAAACACTCTGGCTTAAAAATATAAAGAAACAGTTTTACATATGTTTCTCTAGTTATTCTTAAGAGAAAAAGTAAAGCAATGCTAATGTTTAAGCATTGACTGCCACATACAATATGCACACACAATCTTCTGCGATATATATACATAAACAACAAAAGAAATACTCATCGGCATGACATCCCAGACATCGCCATTACATCGAGGTGCCACACACTTCCTTAACCCATCAAGAGATTGCTCCAGTTTCTCAATTAAGGATATCTGTGTTAAGGATGTCTTGGGTCTTTCTTCCTGCGATGTTTTCAACTTAGGCTCATGTTTTGTGAGTAGTTCAGCGTATTTCTATACAGAATTTGTATTCCCCAACCCTAGGGAATGTCGGAACTCCAAAAAAAATAGTTTTCAAAGCTACCGAAACTTTCCCAAGCTCCCATTGCAGCTCCTGCTAAAAAGGGAACGTTCCCATATAGTTCGAAAGCTCTCGGGAGCACGGGAACCATTGGAACGGGTTTCCCAACTCTTGGGAGCGGTTCTCATGTAACAAAGGATTTAACTAATATTTAATCATCACCGTCGAAATTATTTAATTTTTGAGGAAAAATCGAATTTATCATTTAATTGATTTTTAATTAACTAAAAATTAATTATTTTGAGTTACTTTCCTAAAACATTTAACTTTGACTTAACCACCAAGGCCCAAGGGTCCAAAATTTCTTGATTTCCTCAATATTCCCTTAGCCGGGGACCTCCAATAAATAACTTCTTTAAAACCCACGAATTTCACTTTTGCAGAATTAATTTTACCTAAGACACAAAATTAATTAAATTTATGGCTTAGGATTAATTTTAATTTTGCTAGAAAATTTAATTAATTCACTGATGAAGGGATTAATAATTTTTCCAACCCTCTAATATTTAGCCATGGTGTCTAACTATGAGGGACCATGCACTAAATATTTTTTACATCAAGATTTTACATTTTAGTACATGAAGGGGGAAAACCCATTCGTTATAGACCCTCAACATTTACCCATTTCTACGACACAAAATATAATCCAGTAGACCAAATGACTTGTAATAAAATAATCTAACCAATTAGCAAGGATTATTCTCAAATCACTTTTACATAGACTCGATCTAAAACACTAGCACTTGCCTAAGATCTTAGCAAAAAAATCCACCCTAGCTTTGGGGTGAGGTTGGAGGGAAAAACTCTACCGATCATTTGTGTCTAGAGACAGATAAATCAGTGAGACAAGATATCTAGAATGGAGATCATCACCAAAACCATAAGTTTACCTACGTTGTTACATGCAGACGTAGTCATACTGAGATTATTTAAATTTTACATATGCAGAGTGGGTTGACATCTTTAACAAAATTGTCGGTTGATGATGAAATCTGAAAGGCGCGAACACTCAAACATGATAGATCCCTTTTGTGAAAAAATAGGTGTACTGCTATGGGGTCATTGACCCAAAGTGGTCAACAGAGATCTAGTGCCAAAAGTCAGGGTGTGAGACCAAAGGGCCAGAGTGTCCAAGTTCCAAAGGCAAATCGACCAGCAAGAAGGATGACGCAGAGCCTAGAGGCTGTGACGCAGATCTTCTTAGGCTAACACAAAAGCAATGTGGGGCTAGCCATCCAGAGCCTAAATCAGATTTAGATCGCTAATAACAGTGTGAGATTTTTCTCACTACCTCTTTGCCAGTTTATTCGCTATATTAGATTGTCAGCTTGGGCATCTAGATATTTGTATTCAGAAACCACTGCATAATAATAAAACCTTCAGCTGTTGCACCAGTTTTCCCACATTGGGTTTTCCCGGGGACGTTTGTCCAAAAACAATGGTGTATATGTGTATGTGTTTATTTCTCTCCTGTGCAATATTTAGTTTCCGCAATATTTATTTTACATATGCTGCAGAGTATGTATTTCAATATTTGTTGTAGAAAACTGCAAGTAATTTGTTTATAGTAATTTAACAAATATGAAAAATATCATCAGTTTGCTGTAGTAGGAATCAGGTCACCGATTTTTCACATACATAGATTAAAAGCTCACTTAGCTCACATTGAGAGAGACATCCAATGTGATTTTAAGCTCTCAATGCCACCTGGTTCAACTGTGAAGTATCCAGCTCCGCTGTCATCATCGGATACCTGATTTGGCTACTATGTTTCTAGTATGTTCCTGCAGGCTTTTTTATGTTATCTGGTCTTTTGTTTTGTAGTTGTTCCTGGCTTGCTACATAGACATTTTGTACTTTTAATACCAGCCAACAACTCTGGTTTCCTGTGTGGCAGAGTAAGGCCAGTAATTTTGAAGATTGGCTCAGAAATTATGTAATCTGATTTTTGGAGGAAATATAATTAATTTACAAAAAGTAAAAGGATTTAACATTTCTGAAAATTTTATTATGTGATGCTTCATACAAGAAAATTTCAATATTAAGAAACTAAAACATACACCATTTAGATTGAATTAAAGATAAGATATTTAATACAAACTCGGATTTATCGATCAGATCTCATTTATGATAATTTTGAAGATAATTTCTAGATATGGAAAATGGTGAAAACCACTTGTTAAACTTATTAAAAAGATATAAAAAGAAGACTCAACAGGTAACTTGCAAATCTGATTTGAAATGCAGAAACTTAATTTTCAGATTTGCTTAATGTGCAGATAACTCTAGTAAATGATATACAAAAAAGAAGAGCAACTTAGACCTGCCGCCTAACCATAATTCTGAATTTCCAAATAAACTTTGAACAAATTCAAAAATTATAATTGAATGAAAGTCTAACGAAATATTAAGATCTACAAAAAAGTAATTAGACTTGAGATCAAATCAAATTTATGATATTCAGAATTTTATATCAAATTTCATGAGACAAGAAGTAAACAATTTGGATTTTTTAAGGGAGAGATAGTGTTTAGGGCTTATGGATTCAAAAAAACTATCTAAGGCGGCTATTTTCTTATGTAATTAAGGCTAGAAAAGATGCATGAAGCATACTATAACCACCCCAACAATGCTGGGAAAAAAAATGTGAAAATTCACAAGGGCAGGCTCCTTGAAGGGATGCACCTTCAACTAGTTACTTGATTTTACTCTAAAATTGAAAATAACACACCTGCAATGATTTGTACGAGATAAAATGAAAAATATTAAATCAATACTAAAATAGATAAAGTAAGTATAGGATACTATCACACCAAGTTCCTATAATGTAGTAGATGCACTAATCCAATGGATCAAGTAACTCATCTTTGCATGTAAATGAACCAACACCAAGCTTTGAAGCACCAAAAATATTAACCACATAGAAAAAAAAGTATCCAAAAAATCCCCAAAAAGCCTTTATGATTGAATATTCAACAAGTGCTCTTCTAAATATTCAAGTAACAGCAAAAATAATCAAGGCAAGGAGCCTTTTATATAGAGTTATAGGCTCAACAACCCTCTCAATAAAGTAATAATATCCTTGTTTAAAACCCTAGATCTATCTTAGGACAACATAAACAACCATTATCTCCACTAACTAACTAAGGAAAATAAGGATAACAATCCATAAAATAGGAGGTGGTTATGCCACATATACAAATCATCAATGATAAACCTAATATCCTTGCTTAAAACCCCAGATCTATCCTAGGAGAACATAAACAACCATAATCTCCACTAACTAAGTAAGGCGAATAAGGTTGACAATACATAAAATAGGAGGTGGTTATGCCACATATTCAAGTCATCAATGTAAACCTCCTGATTGTGTCAAGGCTCCAACGTCTAGCTTCCAAGAATGGAAAAGAGTGCCGCAACCCCCCCTCTAGCATGGATAGCTCCTCAAAAAGGTGAAAAGGCTAAGGAAGAGGCCTTTGAGTGTGGCATTCGTGACTCTAAGAGTGACATGTCCCCTCAAAATAATGATCAAATGATCAAGTGAGGTCTCTGATGTGCAACAATCTTCCTAAAACATGCCAACGACCATATCCCATGAAGTGAGGGGCCAAACACCTCAAAATATATATCCATGCACAATGGAAGCTAGTGGCTTCATGAAGAAAGGGAGAGCTCCCACAAGATAATAGTGTATGCCTTCAAATGTGTATCAAGAGAGAAGCACTCCACTTAGGATGAAAGTCATCCTCTAACAAGCCACAATGTGTGTGAAAAAACTCTCAAAAAGGCTAGGTGCTCCTAGGAAGGACCCCTCAACCATCCAAATGCATAAAATATGTAGAAGGGGGAGGGTGCTCCACATGAGGGTGTGAAAATTCCTAGATCCAACAATCTCTGGAATCCTACTGCAACCAGCTAAATCTACTTCACCTAGATTGTAAATTACATTACAAGCTTATTTCAGATTTCTTCATGAAACATTTAAGTAAATTATTGAAGCGGCGTACACCAATTAAATATGAATTTGAAACATAGAAACTGAGCAAGGAAAATAGAAACACAGGACAGTTATTTTTGGACAAAAGTCCCCGGAAAAACTCAATGCGGGAAGATAGGTGCAGCAGCTCTGAGGATTTATTATTATTAAGCAATAGCAAAATCTGAATACATCACTGAATACCTCACAAGGTTATTCAGTTACAGAGAGAAATACTGGCAAAAGCTTTGTGAGTAGTTTTACCTCACACAATCACTGAGAAATCTTGGTTGATCCAACCCCAAACTGATTACCCCTCGACTTTTCTGGTTGCCTCTATGTTGCATCTGCACAGTGTCTGCGTCAGCATAGCATCAAGCTCTCTAGGTGATGCGTCACTTCTCTGGCTGGTCGATCTGCTGCCCAGGAAATTCGATTTTTGCCTCCCAATCTCACACCCCGGCTTCTGAAAATCGAATTCCTCTGCAAATTTTTGACTCCTCTCCCTCTGCGTTGGTTCTACGCGGCCCTTCTGGCCTTGCTTCAGCCTCTGCGTCAAGGCTTCTGGATCACTTACTGCCTCTGTCTGCTAATGTGTCTCCAGCTAAGAATCTCTCTCTCCGAAAGTTGCTATCCCTACCCCTCAACTGTAAGAGATCTCCTCAATCGATTTTTCCTCTTGAGAACATCTCACTTCAGAAAATCAATTTTCTCTATCTCTCTGAGTGTTTTCCAAATGACCCTCAAGCCCCTTCTTTTATCTTCCTGTTGGACAACCAACGGCCTAGATTACATCTTAATCAAAGGCTCAGATTGTTTTGGCTTGATCCATGGCTTTTTCTAGAATTTTCACCCCTGATTAAATTAATACCCATTAATATTTTAATTTTCCTAAGTTTAGACTAAGGAACCCCATTAAAAATATTAATTTAATAAAATCACTTCTGCGTGGGATTTCCCAAAATGCTTGTTGGGCTCTTTGGAATACATGTGCCCAAGCCTCCCTACAAATTTTGAGGCTTAGAGCACATCCGATGCTACCCCAAACCAACACTCCCTCTTAGCGAGGAATGTGCTCTAGCAATACACCGCTACTGCATACGGCTCTAACTCTGAAGCTCTTCTTATAAATATGACTAATCACAGAAGCCTCAATTCTACAACATGTTAGAAATCAACAGCGCCTATTGCGTTGTTGCTGCTACTGTACTACTGCCTTTGACACTGCCAATGCTACATTTCTACTACAACTCCCTCTCAATCGCTACATATGCTATTCTATTAGCACTGCTAACAGTGCATCTGTATTGCAACTCAATTGCTGAGAGAAGCAACTGAAAACACCCAAAACTAGACAAGTATCCAGTGGATACTCCTCGGTGTTGAAATCGTGACTGCTGCTAGTCCTATGCTCTCTTCTGAAACCACTGTGTTGTTGAGGCTCTGCACTATGACTCCTTGCACTGCTACCTCTCTGCTCTGCACTGCTCACATTCTGGCACTACTAACCACTGCATCTGTCAAATCAACACTCCATGGCACCAACTAAAATGCCACCATCCCACTACTATTGATCATGGGCTCCCGTAGCAAGGTGATGATCCAAGACGTGGGCTCCTCAAGGATCCTGCCCATCTGTATCTCTATCGAACTACAATTTTATATCAACCCACCTCCCTCCTGGAGGTATCTTGGCTATCATGGTGAACTCCTCTTGTTCAACCTTTGCGGCTACAACCTTAGGATCATGCTTCTCATCCTTGTCCTTTCTCTTGAGAGGACACTATGTTGCGTAGTGACCCATCTCACCACACCTAAAGCACTTTATCTTCGAGACATCCTTCTTTCGCCTCCGCTGCTCCTGTTGCCCCTTCGATGTGAGGGGTACATTCTCATCCTCCTCCTTGGGCTTCGACCCACTGCTGTTGCTTCTGTCAAGTTTACACTTGACCAAGTCTCTCCTCAACTCCTCTTGCTTGAGAGTTGCCCACATCTCATCCCAATTCGGCAAAGTCGCCTTGCCCAGGATACTCTGGACAAAGACTTGCCACTCATCTAAGACAAAATTGAGGGCCAGTCTAACCAAATCAGAATCTTGAGGTGTCAACCCCACAGCTAATAACTCATCTCGGGTCTCCTGAAGCTTTGTGAGGAACGGATCCACACACTCCCCCTTCTGCATCTGAGCAGATCTCAGTTTCTGCTCTAAGTACATCTTTCGCTACTCAAAAGATCCCTGATACAATGCGTCCAAGGCATCCCACATCTCCTTAGCGGCCCCTTTGCTAGCAACGTGGCACACCACGTGATCCTTGACTCCATCCAAGATCATCCTCTTCGCCTTAGCCATCTCATCTTTGTACTTCTTCAGCGGATCTGCATCCACTGGGACAGCTACCACATTATCAACATACGTCTTGAGGGCTTGCTCATCTAGAAGGAAAGTCATTCTAGCCTTCTAGATGGCATAGTTGGAAGCCCTGCCCAACCTGTCCTAATCCCTCAAGTCACTAGTTGCCATATCCTCCAAAAAATGTAGAACAACTCCCTCTTTCTCCCTACTGTGTAGCTCCTAGGCTGACTTACACACTCACTGATGGAGTTGGTAAGTTGTTGCTCCTCTGATGCTCAGTAAATGAGAAATATTGATTTCCTCGACAAGAAATCATAGAGGAAGTATTCCCTCACTATGTGATCCGCTTCTTCCTTCTGACGGATTTTGCGTAGCTTCCTCTACCTTGGTAAGTTTTCGATCTAGCAGTCTTACCTCTCTGTCGGCTCACTCAAAGAGAGACACCCACGAAAATATAGCCCTCCTGGCTAGAACTGCGCAATCCCTCAGGGGATTCGAATTGTTGCTTGCTGCAACAAGTTGGCCCTTGCTTCAGTGCTAGATCTGCTCTTCCTGTTTCACATCAACACCTCTGATACCATGTCAAAATTCCTAGATCTAACAATCTCTGGAATTCTACTACAACCAGCTGAATCTACTTCACCTAGATTATAAATTACATTACAAGCTTATTTTCGATTTCTTCATGAAACATTGAAGTAGATTATTGAAGTAGCTTACATCAATTAAATATGATTCTGAAACATATAAACTGAGCAAGGAAAATAGAAACACATAAGACAGTGATTTTTGGACAAAAGTCCCCGAAAAAACCCAATGCGGGAAAATCGGTGTAACAACTCCAGGGTTTATTATTATTAAGCAGTAGAAAAATCTGAATACATCACAGAATACCTCACGGGGTTATTCAGTTACAGAGAGAAACACTGGTAGAAGCTTTGTAAGTTTTACCTCACACAATCACTAAGAAATCTTGGGTGATCCAGCCCCAAACTGACTGCCCCCCGACTTTTCTGGCTGCCTTTGCGCAGTGTCTGCGTCAGCCTAGCGTCAAGCTCTCTAGGTGTTGCGTCACTTCTCTGGTTGGTCGATCTACTACCCAGGAAATTAGACTTTTGCCTCCCGGTCTCACACCCCGGCTTCCAGCTTCTGAAAATCGAATTCCTCTACAAATTTTTGATTCCTCTTTCTCCCTCTACGCTAGTTCTGCATGGCCCTTCTGGCCCTGCATCAGCCTCTACGTCAAGGCTTCTGGATCACTTACTGCCTCTCTTTGTTGATGTATCTCCGGCTGAGAATCTCTCTCTCCATAAGCTACTATCCCTGCCCCTCAACTGCAAGAGATCTCCTCAATTGATTTTTCCTCCTGAGAACTTCTCACTTCAGAAAATCGATTTTCTCTATCTCTCTATGTGTTTTCCAAATGACCCTCAGGCCCCTTCTTATATCTTCCTGTTGGACAACGAACATACTAGATTACATCTTAATCAAAGGCTCAGATTGTTTTGGCTTAATCTGTGGCTTTTTCTAGAAGTTTCACCCTTGATTAGATTAATACCCATTAATATTTTAATTTTCCTAAGTTTAGACTTAAGAACCCTGTTAAAAATATTAATTATTTTAATAAAATCACTTCTGGGTGGAATTTCCCAAATCACTTTCTGGGTTCTTTGGAATACATGTGCCCAAGCACCTTGCAAATTTTGAGGCTTAGAGTACATCTGATACTACCCCAAATCAACAAAGGGTGTATCTTATGAACTCACATGTCAATAACATGCCAAATAGCTCCCAAACTGCTAGGGAATTCATCAACTAGGCCAAATTAAAGCATACATACATACACAGATCCATGCTTATGATAAAAGGAAAAGCATGCTCTAGGTATATACCCTTTACAACAACATAGCACAAGTTTTACAAAGAGGTAAAGTGAAAAAACCTAGGGAAACTCTAACATGTGTCACAACAGACCCATCCCAGGAACCCCATACATCCACCTTAACCATGAATGATCACAATAAGAATGTTAGAATGAGCCATAAAGGCAGAACTAGCCTTGAAATAGAAACTAAAAGGATTTGCCATTACCAACCACAAGGGTCTAGACTCTAGAGAACCACCTAAGTAAAATAAACACTTTACATAGATCACTAGGCATAGCCTAGTAAAAGATAATGTTGATGCATCATCACAACATTTGGCTCATTGTGCTACAACAAATAACAGTCTAGAATCATTAAGGCACAACTAATCATGGATCACCAAGCTCCAACCTCTTCTCTAAAGAACATGCAACATGATCAACTCAGATGATGGGACAACTGCACAAAATGGATTACCTTGATGCAAAATCTGAGGGGTAACAAGTGCAATATGATAGAGAAACTTCCAAACAGTTAGGAACAAAACATTCAAATATTTTCAGCCTTTAAACTATCTACTTCTAAAGTTGCACCTCATTCTTTGGTATGTGTTTTTTCTCATATCCCCATTTCCTTGCTAACTTCAAGGCTGTTTCAACGCCCTCAGCACCTGTATTCATCGGAAGGATCATTTCATAGCCAAACATGCTCGTTAGATGCTGTGCAAAGATAGGAAATTTGTCATTGTGGAAAGCTCTAGAACTGAGTGTCAGTTGCTGAGCTTGTTGGGATAATGCATTCAGAATCTTCTCATGGCAATGTCCCTGTAAAATAAACATTTTGTAATTAATATCAATTTTTCATTAGATGGACAGCCTCTAAATATGGCAATATCAAATTTTTAAATGAAGACAACTGATGGGCATCTTTTATGCATATCTCAATATAAAATAGTGCAAAATTGTTATGAGAGATTTCTGGAGTAATCACCGCATCTTCATTTGTGGCATATTGTTTCGGACAGTCAATTCACTGTCCATCTTTAGGATATATAGACTCAAAGAATTCACTTTTATTTGAATCTATATCCTGAAGATGGACAGTGAATTGACTGTCCAAACATCAATGCCATAAATGAAGACATTGTGCTTACTCCAGAAATCTCTCATAACAATGTATGTCACTGCAGAAATTGGCAATGAACAACAACATAAAATCTTACTTGATTAACTGCAGAGTAAGCAGAAAGGAAATCCAAGTATTTGCGACCTTCTGGGTCCCATACATGTACATCCTTTGCCTTAGAAAACACCACGGGAATTGGGTGATAACTGTATTAACACAAAGCTTCTAGTAAGGCGTAAACAGAAGTGATGCTGGATAAAGGAATGAAAATTTCTGTCAAGTAACAATATTTTAAAAACCCTCCTTTTGGATGTAAACCGTCTGACAACGCATGTATACAGGAAATCAATAAATACAACAAAGAATAAATGGAAACCACAGGTTTACATAAGTACTATTTAGAGGAGATAAAGTGGTACCATTTTAAAAATGACCTGTTGTTTATCACAACTTTCCAGGACTTTTATATATATGAATAATCAGAATCTACAATAAACTAAATAGTAAATACACATTTGCATTGTGAACACATACTATTCAGAATTCGAATGAATGTTTGATAATTGATTCAATGTGATTTGATCATAAACCAAGAGACAAAGAGCATGCATCAAAATAACCATGTTACAGTAGAAATAAATGTTCTGTTCAACAAACATTTTTTAAACATGGGCCTTCCAAGAAAATGCTAACTCTGGTTATTGGGATAATTGAAGGGGCAATGTCTGACTTAACGATCCATGACAAAATTAAATTTGTTATGCGCCACACATCAGCATACTCCCTAGGAGGTCATCCACCCTAGTACTTTCTAGGAAGAAGATACTTTTTGATTTTTTAATCAGTGTTGATAATATCGGTATCTGCAAAATATCGATGAGGGTCCAGAAAACATCTTATTGGCAATATCGGCAAATATCAGCAAGCATGAAAAATGCATAATATATTCATTTTTTTCAGATTTTTAAACATATAAAGCAATAAGAACATGAACTAAACATATTGGCACATAAATATGAAGAAAGCACTGATATATATGATGTCAAATAGAAATGATACATCAAACTTCAAAGGCGATACCAAATCCTGCTGATCCCTGATAATTGTCCAATCAAGGACTCAAACAAAATAACATCACATATCCTGCGGATCCCTGATAATTGTCCAAACAAGGACTCAAACAAAATAACATCACATATATAAAAATATCTCATCATCATGAGTTATAAACTTATATGTAGCAAAACAAATAAAACTAGCAGCTATCTATCGGAGACCAGTGCCCTCTCCCTAGCAGCTATCTTTCTATCTTGTTCAGCGATTGCTTCAAGAGCTTTTTGTATAACCTCCACACTAGAAACCATACAAGGCATTACATCTGCATCATGTGCAGGGAGTCTAGCTAGATGGTATTTCAATCGCATAAGCCCTCTTGACATCTTCGTCCCACACAATTTGCATGATATATATGCCCAATTTGCCCCACCAACAGGTTCCCCATACTCCCACAAAGGGTTCAAGGCTTTTGGCATATTTGACATTTGTAATGAACTAATTCAAACCTAGGGTACCAAAACAACAAAAAATTGGCATTAAACCCCCCAACACAAAAAATAATAAGTAACAACCACCTCATTTAAAAAAAATTACTACATTATTTGCATTTTGCAATGTGAATGAAAAATGGCAATAAGAGGGTACATAAGAAAGTTGAAAAAAAAAATGAAGCTTCCTGTCCAAATATGGAGAAAACCCTTGCATTGGCTCATGGGGGTTGGTAGGCTAAGAGGCAAGCAAGCATAACCCTAAATCTATGAAAAAATTATTAACATAGGCATTTTTAAGAACATACTTGTTAATGGAAGAAATGAAGTTTGTCTCATTGTTCTTCAATCATTGATCCACAAAAAAATCTTGGTGGTGATAATCGTTGTTTGATCCTCAATCCCTCCTTGACAACCATCACAAAACTCTTCCCCTTCCTTCTCCAACACTCAGAAACAGAAATGGAGAAAAAAAAAGACAAATTTCCCTTTCTCTAGCCGCGGCCTAGCCTGTCCAGCGATATTTTCTATCGTCGCGCGATATTTTGCCGAGATATCGGTGATATCTCGGAAATATCGCGATATCTCGGAAATATCGTGATATTTCCGAGATATCACCGATATTATCATCACTAGTCTTAATCCCCTACACAAGGAAAATTTCTTGCATGTTAGTAGACACACTAATCCAAGAATATATTTCAACTAACTTTAGGACCATGTTTATTCTTGACATTCAATGACAAATAGTGTTCCTGACAGAGAAATATTTGTCTGGACAGAGGGATATTCAAAGATGCTTGCACATGAAATTTCTAAAATTTTGCTATAATAGAATTTAATGAATTTGGAACAGCATAGCAACTTATATTGTGCAAGCTTAGGTATTCTAACCCACGAAGAAAAAGTGAATGGATATCCATATTATCTCTTACTTTATTTCATTAAATAAAATGATACCCGTCAACTACTTGAGTTTATCAAACTTTTCAACAATCTAATTTAATGGAATAGTAAAGGCATAGTAACTTATAATAAGCATGCATGGCTCCTTTCAACCCATAGAATTAGGATGAATGAATGTTCAAATTATTTGATGAATTTAAATTTAATTTTTTTTGTAACTGGGCACTGTAAAGAATATAAAATACAAAACGAAACATTACATCATCATCATCACACTAATAATAGTAATGTAGAGATTTGTAGCTTGGGAGGTACTGCAGACCCTAGGCTAGAGGGTTTTGGAGGAATGGGCACAGAAAGGTCTTGTGTGTCAAGAAACCAAGCGTGTGGGCTTTGCACCCAAGCTTGTGGGTGTGAAACCGTGATGAGAATTGGTCACTTGGCATTTGGAGGTTGGAACTTGGAGGGCATCCTTGAAGGAACAATGAGCAACTTGAAGCACCAAAAAAGCCTTGTAGAAATGGAGAAATGAATTTTTATGTGTTTCAAGAGGGCAAATTGTCTTAAGATTCAAGTCAGCCTTAGTTGTAGAGACCCTCTTGGAAGGACAAGACAACACCCAAGAGAAACATATAAATAGATGTGATGTTGAGGCTAGAAGAAAACCAACCTAAGTGCAATCATCACAAGGAAAGAGCATCTGAAGTCTGAGGCAGCCGCAGCAAGGAGAGGACAAGGCCGAAGTGCGTTTTTGGTGTCTTATGGTGTTTGGAACAGGTCCAAATTGCAGGAGTGGGCTAGCTGTGAGGTTCAAGGGTAATTGTTGGCTGGAAAGTGCATGTGTTAGGGATGTTCTTAAGGAATAGGGACCGAAGTCTGCTGGACTGTTGGAGGTAGGACCGAGCCTAGATCTGGGCTGATCTGCAGTCAAAATAGGGCTGGAACAGCACCCAGAAAGTGGCAAGCTAACAGCACAGATAAGGAGTCTAGAGGAGGAGGTAGTGAAGTTTTTGGGTGGTTTTGAGGTCTGGTTAAGAGCTGGTCTGGTGCCCTAACCAGGCCGAAAAACCTCAGGTCTTAGTTTGCGCAGATAAGTGAACATCAGCAAAAGAAAGTGCCCTTGATCAGAGGTAAGTGTTCTTTTAGGTTGATGATTTGCTACGTGGTTGGGAGATCCAAGTATAGGACAAAGATTTGTACATCCTAAGAAACAAATTCATCTTCAGTAGTTGCACATATGCCAAGGTCAAGAGGAGCAGCAGAGAGTTGCAGGACAAGGTATGTCATCTTCTTGAGTTGATGAGATTTGCTAGTGGATGTTATCTAGTTTAGGGCAGTGTTGGAGCAGCCAAAAGAACAGGAGTTAGGAGGGTTGTAGTGGCTTGCTCCAACCCCTAAGTACAGCTTCTTGAAGAGGAATGTTAGAAGGGGCAGATATGGGTGAGCTCAGAACTGATTCTTGAAGGACAAAGAAAGGAGGTCAAGGGAGCAGATCACATCAGCCCCAGTTCATTGTTGGAGAAGGGCATCTTGCAATGATAGGTGGCATCCCTCTGTGCCCTAAGTGTGTCTTCATTGAGCAGCACAGGAAGACACAAGTGGGAAGAAAGTCCCTAAGAGTTGTGTCCTTGAAGGACTAAGGAGCAGCTAGTTGGGCAAGAAGTTCCAAAGGAGCTAAGGAGCAGCAGTGGGCAGTTGAGAGTTGTTCAGAAACGGAGTTGTGAACAACTCGACCGGAGTCTCGATGTGTTGATGCATTGAAGGACTAACGATCAGCTAGAGAGCAGTTGGAGCCATGTTCAATGACCTAATGGAGTTGATTCATTGATAGGGGCAGGTTGGAGTTGTTGCAGATCGAGAGCTGGCAAACTAAGCAAGTGTGTTCAAGGTACAACTGAGGGGAGCTGAGAGAGTGCGCTACATCAGCCAAATGGTCAGTGTATCTTGTTTGGGTAGTTTGGTTGTCATAATTGTTGACACCAAGTCCCAGTTGTAGTCTTGTATCAGTGGATGTATGCAGGCCATTATCCCTAGTACGGGAGCCCTAGACAATTGTATTATCAGTTTGTTAATATAACAAAGTTGGGCAATTAGAACTTGTAAAAAGTTGTCTACGTTTGTGCACGTGTTGATTTACTGCTATTTATCGTTTCGTTGTGCAAAGTAGTTTGTTGTGATACTTGGATTGGTAGCGTCAGTGATTGTAAGTTTCTAACCCAAACTCCAGTATCATGGAAAAACAACAAATAATAGATGTCAATTGGATCTAGCTCGGGAGGTTAAGAGGAGAAATTGTTATCCTCCCCACCCAGGTTCAAATCCCACTTGTGATATGTTTTCTCTTCTTGACCCAATTGCTGATCGAGGGTGGCAAGGTACCAACAATCTCATTCACACTTACAAAATTTAGGGTGGTACAAGATTACACATGTAAAAAACAAATAATAATAATAATAATAATAATAAATAAAACAAAGGACACAACCCTTCACTTTCATGTCTAATCAATGATTATAAGTATACCATCACAAATGCCCATTGTATCTCATTCACTCATTATCAATTATATAATTATTATCCTATAGGAATTTCAACTCCTCGTCATTGTGTTGGATATTTTCTCATATATGAAATATTGTTTATTACTTTGGTATTAGAGCATGTTCCAAGACAACCATTAATTCCGCATTTGGTCACACTTTCTATCAAACCTTGTCTAATTGCAGCCTTTGGCCATATTTTTTTCAAAGACAATCTGAAATCAGGCCTTCAGCTAATTCATAAAGCATTTAATAATGTTGGCTTCTGGTCATGTTTGGACACACCATGAATGAAATAAGAAATGTATGTCAGAAGAAATTCAAAAGTATCTTTTTGCTGCCTTGTTTTTTTTAGAAGGAGAAAATATTTATATAGACAAGGCACAACAAAAGCACAGACTCCTTAAGTAAAACTGCGAAAAATCAAACTCCAACTACTTGCGCCAAGTTGCCAACACTAACAAAACACTAGGTGTGTATCAACCACAGTTGAAAAGAATACCATGGGGATGAATAAATAAAACATAACACTGTGTAGGATTAATGACTACTAGTCACACAGTACAAACCTCAAATAACTCTATCAGAGGGATGTGAATAGAATCAACACAAGTGCATATAACTAAATGTTGATAATTATAGCTTGGGCAAGAACTTTCATGATGTTTAGTGTGTGTTACCACTCAAACTAGCAAGGGTCCTAGGAGGGGATCCTATAGAGAAACTACTGGCTTAAGGGGGAAACAATGGAGCAATAGCCCACTGTCACCTCAACTAAAGCTCCCTGCTCTTTACGGACTTTCACCAATGGGAGAAGACCCAATATAAAAGAAATCACAAGGATGAATTGATCAATGATCGGATGAGAAGAGATTCCTAAATCCTATTCACAAGAGAGACTTAAATAATTGGTTTACTTGCTTTAGAAGTAAGGTGATAGGCTCTCTAGAAAGGGCTAATCGGATACTTAAGCCTAGGTTTGGAGAATACCCCTTGATAAGAGGTGTCCTAGACCTAAGAATCCTTAAGGAAAAGTGGCTTCTATGTGATCCTTGTAGAATTTGAGTTACGAGTTTGCAGGACCACAAAGAACCCAAGTGGACCCAAACTAGGTCAAGGGTGTGGAGTTGATCAACAAAAGAGGGGCTTGACCTGGTTAGGGAGGAGAATAGGATCAAAGGACTACTTTTCTTTTGAAATTTGAATGCAATGATCCAAATGAGGACACTAACCCAAATCAACTTAGGAGGAGAAATGATCCTCGAGCTACGTCTTGCAATATCTCGAGATTCCACCATCAGATTTTGCTCAAACTTGGAGGACCCCTTGAGAAGATCCCAACACAATTGTGGACCAATTTTCAAGGTGTTTAGATGACTACAAAAGATTTCGCTTGATGCTCTAAATGACCTACTAGGGTTATGCTGGTTCCACCAGTTGTGGGTAGTCTATATAGGAGAATTTTTTTCTCCTAGATAGTCCTCAGCTGGTAGTCAGCAGCCCCTTGCAGCCACCAGATAGCTCGATGTGCCATTATCTCCGCCACCTGAGCCAACCATGTGGTCCTCGCCCACTTGTTATGATTGTATGTTTGAAGGCGGGCTTGTCGACCCCAAAGGTATGTCTTTTCATTGGTATAGTTGAGTAATTTTCCTTACTTGTCATGGGCACTTTTGGGCATGGATTGGTGGGCGGATTCAGCAGAGAGTGGTCTAGGAAAGAGTGATCATAGTCCCTTGGGATCTCCTTTATTGGCCATTAGCTTTAGAGTTGGCACTATGGGAAACCCCAATTTTGGTTGTGTGGCCCTGCTTTCCGACACCATATACATCACTCCCTTCCACTCATTTTAGCCTTGTTCATCTCTTTTCCCATATGGGTACACATGTGTCCACTGGGTCCACATAGGGTTAGCCTCCCTCTCCCCCTCCCCTTGTCCACACCTTCAGTCATGTTGGAACGATGCTCGGAGGTTGATGCAACTAAAAAGAGAAGAAAAAGCATAGTTTGGCCACTCTCAACGGGAAATGTACCACAAAATGCAAAAGATGGACGATACATACAAATTTAGCACATGAGCAAAAGCCAGACATCAGCGCTACCCCTTATCCATGGCCATCACCCTGGTTCCTATGGGCCCTAGATGAGCCCCCTCCATCATTAAGGAACCCATGATTTTCCCAACCCCTAGTGGGCAATGAACCGCCCCACCTTAAGGGGGTATCCACTACTATATATTACACAACATGCTCTCATCACCTGGAGCCCCAAGCAGTTATGAAGAAAAATCAATCAAAGGCAAAAGGCACATTAAGAAGGGTGGAAAAACAAAGGTCAAGTAACTCATGTACCACAATCTGATCCCTCCCTCCTACACTCAAATACCTAGGTGTGGGCTTCCCTTATTATAGCTACCCTTGTACCATAACATGTGGTCTGGATGATTCCCCTAATCCCCACTCTGTTCCATTACTTTATCATTTGCCACCTACCACTTGAAGGATGTACCATGGACATGTCACCCCTTTTAAAAGATGAAAAAACCTAACAGGGTCCTTGGTTAACCCCCTTATTGAGCTTGGAGACACTTGTACATGCCAAAGCCCTCTATGGAAGGGCATGCCACCATGAAGTGCTCCATTGATTCCATGACTGCTAAGCTCTTTTACTTGATTATTCTAATGATTTGTTGTATTGGAGGGCAAGGGGATGCATGGATCTTATGTAGGATTGTAGGTAGGTCTCCATTTGGGGCTTGGTCTCCCTATACGGAGTCCTGTCCCTCCAAAGGGCCACATTGACACCTGTAGGGTGAGCGTTGAGAGCCATGGGCCTCCACCATAGCAAAGATTACTTCATGGATCCCCAGCATCGATCATTGATTGCTCGTGTTACACCTTGTTGGATGAGGATGACGCATTTGGTTCATTATGCCTAGCCGACTTCACACTTGCACCATATACTTGGCGGATGTTCCAGGGTCCAGAGGATGTCTCCTACTGCAAAGGGAGGGCTTATGTCATCATCTTATCCCTTACAGATGGTCTATAGGCATTTTCAATCCACTTGGAGACCCATGAGAATGTCCTTGTGCCCCCACACCCACTTAGGAGCACCACAGGTTTTTGCTTGGAAAACAAGGGGCCAATCCCTTGTCCACTATGTTTGGAGTCTATTCTCCCATCATGGCACACTTTGGACTTCATTTGGCCTTCTCAATGGCCCAACGACTCATCATGTTGATCATCCTACCCCCTTGAGAGGCTTATCTTTATGTTATTGGGCTATTTGGTGGGCTTATCACCAAAAATATTGTTATCATGCACATTATTTTATTTTAGAGGCATTGCTAGTCCAAATTAGGCCATTTGAATTCATTAGAGATTTGTATAAATAGATGAGAGGTGATTCATTCTCTCAGCGTCACTTGGATTGGGTTATTAGCTCTTGTGGTATTTTCGCTATCCCTTTTAGAGGACGAGTTGGGATGATATGGATGAATTTTGATGTTTGGGTTTATCTCTTTTGTCTTGGAGCTTCATTATTAGCATAATATGATGATTGGATATACTCTTTTGTACATGTAAGTGTTTTTTTCATGCTTATTCTTGTTATTTACTTTGTCACATGAATGTTGCTGGGATTTTCGCTATACAAGTTTGAAATTTGTTGCTTTCTTATACAAATGGGTGGAAATTTTGATCTTTTATAGTGTTGCATCATGTCATGGGCCATGTATGAATGGGTGAATGTTCCTAGAGATAATTTATGCTAAATACATCTTGATAAGTCATCAATTATTGCAAATCGAAGTATAAAGTCGTTTAAGTAGTTTCTCTCATGCCCTAATGCCATGCGAAGTTGCTTAAAGACCTCCTTGATTGGGTGAATTCTTTCCAAACAATAAATTCTTTGACTCCATCTATCCCAAAGGACAAGGCACTAATGCTTCCAAAGGTGGTCAATTTTAAAGCTTCTTTTTCTCACCTCTCCCTCTCTTTCTAGGCCTAGCCTCCATAGGTCACCTAGGGCATCACATAAATCCCATTGTATCCATCCAAACACTTCTATTTTTGGTCCACATATGCACTGAGGTTTGCTCTAGAGGCACTAGGTTTGCTCTAGAGGCACTCCAAATTCGAAGCAATTCCGACGATGGGATCCTGAGATATAGCAAGACCTGACTCAAGGATTGTTTCCTTCCCTAGGTTTCTCTTGGCTAGTGTCCTCATTTGGATCATTGCATTCTATTCTAAGAAGAATTGTCCTTTGGTCCTCTTCTCTTCCACAATTAGGTCAAGCCCCGCTTTGGTTGATCAATTCAACATCCTTAACCTAATTCTGGGTCCACTTGGTCTCATGTGGTCCTGCAACCTAATAACTCCAATTTCAAAAAGATCACATAAAGACCAATTCTTCATAAGGATTTCTAGGCTAGGAATTATCTTTACAAAATATGCCCCCAAACCCTAGCCTCAAGAATCCTCTTAGCCCTTCCTAGAGAGCACATCACCTTGCTTTCCAAGCAAAAAAGCCATATAATTGAGTCTCTCTTGTGAATAGGTTTCAAAAATCACCCTTCATCCTTTCATTGACATATCCATTATTGTGATTCCTCTTATATCCGATCTCCTCCCATCAGTGAAAGTCCATAAAGAGCGAGGAGCCTTAGCTGAGGTGACAGTGGGCTATTGCTCCATTGTTGCCCTTGACCTAGTAGTCGCTCTATAAGATCCCCTCCTAGGACCCCTACTAGTTTGAGCAATAACAAGCCCTACTTGGGATTTCCTTAACAGTGCTCATATCTTCACCATAGCTCTGATACCATGTTGAGAAATCAAATGAAGTAGGTTTAGGGTTGATTTCTCTTCTTGATAATTACTTGTGAATGTTATCTGTTTTCTTATCGTCTTATTATGTTCTCTTCATCAAGCAATTATACAAATGTTCAAACCAAAAGGATCACAAAGAGACAAAGAACACTAGAAACTAGGCTCCAATCTAGGGCAAAACCCCACGAGGGGGAAAACCCAACCAATCCTTCTCTTATAGAATCAGATCAAAATGAGATATCCAAGACCCAAGACAAAGACCAAACACAACCACTCCAAGTCAATCCTCCTCCAAGTCTCCTCCAATCTAGTCAAAGTCAACACTGGTCAACCTTTTGAAATCTGGTCAACTCCTGAAATTTTGACCCCTGAAATTTCGAGCCTGCAATACCTCAGATTCACACGTGAGCAAAACTAGGGTAGAAAACTCATCTTCTCTCTCTCCTTTGACTTTCCTCTCTCTCCTTTGACTTCGATTGACTTCTCCTCCTTGTTTTGCACAAAAATTGATGTGATGATGTGAGTGAATGAGTGAACTTCCAAGAGGCCGAACTATCTTGTATTGATAGTTGTCCAGGAGGGTCGAATAGCTACCTCTCAAGCCGACTTGTCCAAGGAAGGCCGACTTGGTCTTGTGTTGACACTTTGACTCAAAAATAAAATTCTTTATCTTTATCTTTCAAAATTCCAAATGGGACTTGACTCAAATACATTTCTTTTGACTCATAATAGATTATTTTTTAATCAATTGACACTATAATCTTGAAGAACATGCTTTGACCAAAACTAAATATAGATATAATAATGATAAAAATTTCATTTCATTAAATTATGAAGACAAACACTAGTTACATTTTCAATGGGGTGGACCACTGACCACTGAAACTAATCCTCTACATAATGTCGACTCTCACCTAGATAAGCTCCAAGAGCTCAACCCAATAACAACAAAACAATAATCCCAATGCAAGCCCAAGGAGTGAGCTCTCATCACCTTTAATAATCATGGACTATCGGAATACCATGGGTATTTTTCGTTTTCTTTTTTTATTAAAGTGACTTATAATATTTCTTTTTCTTTAGTCACTTTTAATTAATTAATTCTCCCATAGCCCATAATTAATTTTAATTTGTAACCCATGCTAACGAGATACTCTCATTTACCAATGTCTGGAAAAAAAGACATTACAGTCCTCCCTTCCCAAAATTGTTTGACCCAAAGCAATTCTAAACTCGATACCAGGATCCCAAATGAATATGAAGAATACCTATTATATCACTGAGATGGAATCCAAAATCTATAATTAATTAATCCACTTTTAATTAATTAATTCTCCCATAGCCCATAATTAATTTTAATTTGTAACCCATGCTAATGAGGTACTCTCATTTCCCAATGTCTGGAAAAAAGGACATTACAGTGCTCCCTTCCCGAAATTGTTTGACCCAAAGCAATTCTAAACTCGATACCATGATCCCAAATGAATATGAAGAATCCCTATTAGATCACTGAGATGGAATCCAAAATCTATATGTTAGGACCAATTCCTAGATCCCACTACCAAATAGGGAATATAGCATCACTAATGTCTAAACACTCCAACTGTCTTGTACCCCTAGCTAGAAGCAATCTCCCATAAGTTTCTGATTTGATAGGGTACCAACTCATAATCTCCTTCTAGTCTAACTGTTGGGAACCTCTGTTATAGTAGACGTTAACTACCACGACAACACCCTAAAGACCCTGACTTCCCGAAGAGTGTTTCTCCCACCAAACATCAGCGACCCTTGAAACGGACCACCATGTCGATGCAGTGCTACTCTGAGTATAACCGAGATGCCACTATGCCATAGATACGACTCTTGTTTTTGCATCCCGCTATACTTGCTATCTCGCTCAAACATCCTCCAAGCTTTATCCATTCATCTAACATCTTCTCTCTATGTGAGTTGAGCAACAATGTGCAAGGTTGCTTGTTACTTGCACTTCCATTCTCCTTCAATTGTGAGTTCAATGTGCTACAAGCCTTGTTTATGTACTTCTGAAGTGAGCTATTGTAAATATCACCCTTTGCTCTTGCTAAAATCAACTCGAGGGCATGCTTATGTTGCTTCCCTCTCAAGTGTTTTAGCTGCTCCTCAATATTAAAAAGATTGACAATTGACCTTGCATTCTTGATTCTCGATTATTCAAGCTCTCTATCCTCCTTCAATATTGTGCCCTTTAGTCTCTTGAGTTTTTCCTTTATTTCTAAGAGACCCTGCGAGCTCCTACAAATCCGCAACTTCTTCATACCTGTTTAGCTCATTCATTCGATCTTGGGTGTCACTGCTTCCGTCATCCTCCTATGTTATGGTATTTGTAGATGATGAGGATTGCCTTCACCAACTCTTTCTTCTTCTATCAGTTCCTCAGCAACTAACATGTTTTCTTCTTGGGGTATGGAATTGACCCCACACTCCACGGTTTGCCTACTCCTTTGTCCTTAGCACCGTTTAACTGCAAGAAATATTTTCATTGACCAATTCCTCCCTAGTGACCAATCGTCCCGCTTTCCTACTCTGATGGACAATTTTGCTTCCTTCCCTTTTGGTTCCTACCCTTGTTGGCATAACGTGTGACCTACAACCCCATTGAATTTAGCTCTCTTTCAATCAACCACCTTTTGAACCATTAAAGGTTCTGCTCAATCAATCTTTCGAAGAGTTCGTGAGCAGTAGGCGAAACAACTTGCTCTTTTCTCCAAATAGCCAACATCTTTGATTGCAACTGCTTGCAAATGGCATCAACATCACCTAAAATCAAGGATAATACATTTTGCATGTTGTTTTTTATAATCCCGGATGATGTTCTCTAATGTTGGTGAAGAAACAATGGAATACCTGAAAATTCAAATTACTGCAATCTAGATTGAACATAATGGCAGGCCACCATATTGAAAATTTTGAGTTTATTACCAAAGGTAAGGTCCTCAACATCCTACAATCCTTGGAAGCTCTCCACAATCAGTTGTAACAGACTTCTTAGAATGCCATCGTTGTAAAGGGGAATAGAAGCAATTATTCTTATGATCTCACAGAGGCAAGAAGCATCTGCAAGTCTTATCTCAATACGAGGATGCTCCATAAATTTGTGTTGGATCAAGGCAAGCATTGATGGCTTCACTTCCCAACTTAATATCCTCCAATCACATTTGGCTACTTTAAACAAGCATGTGTCTAACTCCTCCAATTGAGAGAGAACATCCCCAGCCTTCATAAACTTTAAATCTGATCCAAGCACAAAGAGAAAATTCCCCACACCCTTCTCTTTCTATAGATCCCTCGATTGCTTTTGCTGGAGAGTAATATGGACTCCTTTGGAGAAGGGTTTGTTAATTTGCCTTGTTCTTGCTCCATAAGAACGTCGCTACACAAAGAACCAATTGATGTATTGTGGAACTGTTGTTGCCCTCCTACCGAGTTATTTACGGCATTTCTGATGCCTTATACAGCATGTTTCCATTTTCATCCATTCTCCTTTGCAATCAATTCCTTTATATTATTTTCCCTGATATTAGGGTTTTCCTTGAGAAAACTTATGGCATGAATTTTTCGTTCCAAAAATTACCATAAAATTTGTACAAGCTCATACAACAGGAAATTACTAGCAACTGAATAAAAATTGCAAAATCCCAAAATTAAATAAAATGATGGAATTTTATTGATGGAAATTTTTGGAGGAAATTTACATTATTTTTTTAATGCAAAACTTCAGTGATGGATTCCAAACAATACCTCCTCTTGAAGCCTTGTTGATTCGACCTCTTGACAACTAACAACGCATCCCAAAGGTAAAACCCAATTCTACAAATCGACCCACCGAATTAGGGCAAATCGATTCTCACAAATTTCCCTTTTTTGGGCAGTCCCAATCTCCCAGTTGTTGATTTTTTGTAGCATCAGTAGGTATTCCCGCATTCCAATAGGCCTCCTAAATCGGCCTAAAAGAATTCTAGAAATTAAAATAAAAATTTAATTTTTTGGGCATCATGTAGGCTCCAAATTGTCAAGTCAGCACCACCATGAAAGGTTGTGACCCTTGGTCAAATTCACCCACTGGAATTGTATAGGTTCATGATGAAACTCCTCATTTTGACCAATGAATGATCATCACATCATCTCTACAAGACAGCCGCACATGTGAACTGAAGAAGACTGATTCATCTGCAATTTGATCGAGTTTGACCATTGACTGAGGTGCTTGACCACAGTACAGATTTTACCACAGATCTTTGACCACGGGCCGAGTTAACCACAGGTCCAAGCTTGACTAAGGGTCGAAATTCTAACAATTGAATAGCATTGACTTCTGCTTTTTTGGCTGGTTTGACTAATGCTGCTTGGGAGCGGGAGCGAGGAGTAACATTTTCAAAAGCTCCCGGGTCGGTAGGGATTTTGGGAGAAAATTTTATATAATATATATTTTTTATACATTTTGATGTATATATGTCAACAAAAGCATGTAGAATGATGAATTAGTGATGAAAACCATAAAAACATGGATAAAACCATATAACATCATTCATCTAGTAGTTATAATCTTCATCAACCACAGGTCCACGATTACAATTTCTCATTTATGTGAAAATTTCATCTATTGCAGCAACTGGAAATTATTCTCCTAATTGTAAATTAAATTGTACAGTTTATTTGCTACAACAAACAATGAATAAAATCAAAACTGCAATTTTCACCATAAAAAATATTGCGGAAAATAAAATATTGGAAACTGAGAAATTCTAGCACACACAAAAAAGTTGACAGTTATTTTTGGACAATTATCCGTGGAAAAACCCAATGTGGGAGAATCGGAGCAACAAATTGTTGGTATTATGACTGATGTGTTGTCCTTGATAGCAACCTACTTGTAGCAGGATATGTATGTGTTGTCCTTCATGGCAACTTGGTAAAAGATGTCAACATGATGGTAGCAAGATGAGTACAGATGTGACAGAGATCAGACAAAGAAATATTAGTACAGAAACAGAGGAATGTGAAGGTAAAGTTTGGGGAAGTATACACTGGTTGTGTAAAGCAAAGCCGCGTACATATGCGGGTATGGTGAAGAAAAGTTGCGTACAGTTTCCGCACCATGATATTCTAATTTCTAAATACCAGGGGTCTTTACCATGGTATTGGCCCATAGTAATGAGCACAACAACGGATATTTGATCCCATCCAGTAATACCATCAACATAACTAAGGGTTTGACCCATGGTATTGGCTAAGGCCTAAGCTATATAAGGAGATGGAGATCAAAGTGTTTACTATGCAAGTTATGGATTATTAGTGAATGGTTTGATCTGAAATAAGTATGCACGGGGAGTATGATGATGGATCAAATCCAATAGATCTGAAATGACGATACATTGAATAATTTGCTTATGGGTTGGTTTTATCTATGATGATAATGTTTTGACGTGTATTTGTTACTGTGTATGGATTTGACTAAAGTTTTTTTTGTCAGAGAAGGTATGAATCAATAATTACAGATCTATACGCAGGTTTGTTTCAGAAAAAAGTGCGTACATACGTGGATCATATTTTGAATAGTAGCCTATCGATTATGTTGTATGGACAAATATGTACATGGGTATCAAATATGAAAGGCGCGTACATACACGTAAGTGTTTTGTAACGATCGTGTACCTATGCTAGGGTTTCTGAAGTATGAGCAGTTAGTGATGTCTGGTCAGTCTTGTTGTGTTTGTTGTTGTCTGTCAATGAAGTCTTTCATGATGATATGGGTTTAACAGTGATGGTTGAGGTTGAATGATTTGTTGAATAGTAATGATGTTGCTATCTATATGTGGTTCGGAGGTCTGTGAATGGTTCTGTAAGTGATTTAGTGATTATTGCAGTATGATAGTGATTCAGTTTCAGGGTTCAATGTTTTGAGATCTGTAGGCAAGTATTCTTCGTGGAAAGCGCGTATATACACAAACATGCTTAATCATAGTAGCGTATATATTTTGATATATGGTTGATCAGGGTTTGCAGTGACGGAATCCAGTTTTTGTGATGAACAGTATGAGGATTGGTATTCTGGTTGATTTGGGTCTCAATTGGTACAGTGAGTAAGTGATTTGATATGATGATTGGTTCCAGTTTTATTTGATATTGACCTTAAATGATGGTAGTGGATCCAATTTGAAAATTTGACGAAACGTGGCCTACAAATTTGATGTTTTGGTTCAGGGGGATCTGGTATGAAATATTATGAAACGTGGTCCATAGAGATGTTGAGGGTTGGAGCCTTCAGTGAGGAAGTCAAAGCTTCCTTCCAATGATAGCTAGTAAATCTGATCAAGGGGTTGGAGCTCCCTTCCGGTGGGTATCGGTAAACCAGTGTTCCTGGAGACGAGAGAAGGTTGTCGCCTTCTGCAGGTGGGTGCCTGCATGCTTTGTATGCGTCTGCACCAGTACATGATTGTTAGAAGTATTTCTCTATAATGAAAAGAAGACAGAAACAACACCAGCAGTGGTTTTCTCCCACATTGGGTTTCCACCTAAAAAATCTTGGTGTTCATGTGTGTTGATGTGTTGTTTATGTGTGATGGTTTATTCTATTCTTACTACACATGGTTACTGTTTAATTAATGCCTATTGAAATACTGATACACTGGTTCAAGTTAAAAGAATGATGAATTAACTGAAAAGTAAGTTAACTGGATATACGTTAGTTGTCTGCATAACAGTCGTGTACATACGCATGTTTACTTCAGTATAGTCGCGTACAGAAATCTGAAAGAAAAGAAAAGTTTAAGTGAGTTTTAAAACATTGATTCACACACTTCCCCTCTCAGAATTTTTCCCAACATAGATGAGGGTTTTATTATTATTCTTCAGCAGTAATTCTGAGTACAATAATTTAGATGCTCTTCTGGCAATCTAATCCGAGGAAAATATTGGAAAAATTATTGTGAGAATTTTCTCTCACCCCACAACTAATTTCTGCCACCATAACTGCCTCCCTAGCCACATGTTGAGCCTTTTGTGTCACCCTCTACGCAGTGCTTACATAGATCCTTTGGGGAATCCGTCCTTCCTCTAACTACCTCTTCCCGGAACTGGAATACTTCCTCCTGGAATGTTGCTACTCCCTTTGCCACCTTCTACTCACCCTCTTGCTCTATCTTCCCTGCTAAATCACTGCCTCTGAGAAAATTGAGCTGCCTGGCAACTGAGTATCTGTTGAAGTTTCTAAGTTTACTTAGCTAGAAACCCTCCAGGCACTTTATCTGATTTATTCCTACCTACTTGTTATTTTACTTAACAAGTTATTTACAATGTAAAAACTGAAAATAAACACTAGTGCATGCTCAACATATTACAGATCAGCAACTAAAGGAAACAGAAACAATCACACCATATGACACCATTATTTTTGGACCAATGTCCCTGGAAAAACCCAATGTGGGAAAATTGGTGCAGCTATCTGAGGGTTTTCATATTAAGCAATATCAAAGTACAATCTGGGTACCAAAACTGGCCTACCCAACAGAGAATTTCCTTGGCAGTAATACCTCTCAGTTTGAGACAAATCTCCTGGCTGAAACCCTATATAGTCCTTCCAGATGCTCCTCAGCACCAATCTTCCCCGGAAACCCCAGAGTCAGCCTTCTCTGGACTACGTCAACCCCTCTCTGCCCAGTGTTGGCCCTACATCACCCTGAATGGGTCCGCGTCAGCCTCAGGAGGCCCTACGTCAGCCCTTGAGCTCTCTGCGTCAACAACACTGGCCTCCCTGAGGCTCTGCGCAACTCCCAGATGCCTCTGCATGGCCCTACGTAAGCCCTAGCTGGCTCTGTTTCACTCTCCCCGGCTACTGCGCTGCTCTCCCGGCACTATCTCTACCTCTCTGTCTCTCTGTACTCAATGCCCCTCAGCTGCAACTCTCGATCACTAATTCTATCTCTCTTAGCAAACCCCGCTCTAGAGAATAGAATCATTGATCACTCTGGTGTACTCTCCAAGTGACCCTCAAGCCTCCTCTTATACTTTTCGTGTTGACATCTCAACGGTCGAAATTAAGTCCCTAATCAACAGCTAAGATTAGATCTGACTTGATCCATGTCTTTTGGACCACTCTAACACAGATGCATATTAATACACATTAATATTTTATTTTCCCTAAGTTTAGACTTAGGGACTCCATTAAAAATATTAATTATTTTAATATCTCATGATCTGTTTAAAATCTGCACAAACCCTTTCTGGGAATTGGAGATCTCATGTGCCCCAACCTCTCCACCAAATTTCGTGGCTAGAGCACATCCGATGCTACCCCTAATCAATAGTATCTGCATTGGTGTATTCTCCATCACCACATTGATCCCTTCTTATATCTTCTTGTTGGGACTACAATGACCAAGATTAAATCTTAATCAATGGATCAGAACATTTATGGATCGATTTGTGTGAATTTCTAGATGATTCTCACCTTATCTCAATTAATACTGATTAATTAACCATATTCCCTAAGTTTAGACTTGGGAAATATTTAAAAATCAGCTAATAATCTAATTGAGACACTTCTAGGTGGAATTTCCAGAAACTATTTCTGGGTTTTGGAGATCTCATGTATTCTAGCCTCTCCACCAAATTTCGTTGCTAGAACACATTTGATGATACAAAAAATAGCACTCCCTCTTAGAGAGGAATGTGTTCTAGTGTTGCACACCCTACCACAACACTCTGTCTCTATATCATCTCTTGTCACATTGTTGATGTCTGGCTATTGCTTCCCACCAACCACTGCGCAACTCTGATGTTACATCTATGTTGTTGATGACCCTTACATACTGTTGCAAACATTGCATCTGCACTGCAACTCCCTCTCATTCATTGTTGCTACAACTGCAACATTTGCAACTAAAAAATTGTTCTTGCTACTGGAACGGGTTCTCCACCATACCAATCTATTCTCTGAAATAGATGAACTTAGCCCTCCCTAGAGCTTTTGTGCTGTAGCTGGACCACCCCACGCTGTACACAATCTCTGATGAAATGACATTGTGCTTGACCTGTCATGAAACACTAGATTCTCAGAGAGCTTGATACAACTTTGATTATCATAGTAGACTCTGGTCGCCTCCATTCTCGACTTGAACAAGCTTACTAATAGCTTTCGAAGCCATATAGCTTCGCACGTAGTTGTGCTTGTTGTCATGTACTCTGCTTCTGCAGAGCTCAAAGCTACCGACTTTTGCTTCTTGTTGCACCACGAAACCATCCTTGATCCAATGCTGAAGCAATACCCGGAAGTACTTTTCCTGTCTACTGAACTGCCTGCCCAATTTGGATCTGAGAATCCACATAGTCTGAGGTCATCCCCTCAGGTATATCTCAACCCATACTCGATTGTGTCACGCACATACCTCAGAATGTGCCTCGCTGCTACCCAATGTACCCTCTTCGGCTCTACCATGAATTGACTAAGAGTATTGACTGTGAAGCAAATATCTGGCCTAGTGTTGACCAGAGACATGAGAGGCCCAATAAGTTGTCTATACAAGATGGGGTCGACATCCTTGTCATCTGATGCATCTATCTTCTTCCAGTTGGTGATCATGGGCGTAGATATGGGTCTACAATCCTGCATCCTAAACCTCTTCAGAATATCTGTAGTGTATCTTCCTTGCCCAAGGAAGATCTCCCATCCTTCTGTCACACTTCCAATCCTAGGAAATAATGCATCAACCCCAAGTCTTTCATGTCAAATTCTGTTACCAAGTTCCTCTTGCAATCCTCTATGAGCCCTTGCAATCCTCTATAAGCCCTAATGATCCTGTCATAAAAAGATCATCCACATACAAAACTAGGATGAGTGGCTCACCCTCTACCATCAAATAGTAAAGGTTAGGATCTGTGTCACTCTTGACAAATCCCATCTGCTGCAAGTAATTGTCAATACGACCATACCATGCCCTGGGAGCCTGCTTGAGTCTGTATAGAGCTTTCTTTGGTCTGCACATATGAGTGCACCTCTCATGAGTCTCGAAGCCCTATGGTTGTTCTATGTACACCTCTTCCTCTATCACCTCATTCAAGAAAGTTGTCTCGACGTCCATCTGGTGAATCTGCCATCTCACCTAAGCTTTTAGGGATATAACTAACTGGATAGAAGTGTATCTAGAAACTAGGGTGAAGGTCTCTTCATAATCTATCCCTTCTTTCTGTGCATACCCCTTTGCCACGAACCTAGCTTTGTATTTTTCTACACAGTCGTTTGCAGCATACTTGATCTTGTAGATCCATCTAGAACCTACAATTGACATGTCTTCAAGCCTTGGCACCACCTCCCAAACATCATTCGTCATGATAGAGCTATGTTCTTCTACCATGGCGTCTACCCACACCTGATGTTGTGCAACCTCTTGAAAGATGGAAGGTTTTGCAACCTGAGCCACCAATGCTTGGAACCTGTCAGGCTATCTGCATTGTCTTTTGTTCATCCTAGGAGTTCTAATAAACTTCTCTGCATCTCTCAATGTCGGATGAACCAATATGCTGGCTGGACCACTAGTGGTGAGAGGTTCAACCAGCTCCTCCTCATCCTACCTCTTTTGCTCCATCTACTGAGAACTCCCCAAATCTCCTGCACTTGAGGAAATACTAGTACTAGTCACTATACTCGATACATATGATTGTCCTCCTGCTAGTCCCACTGGCTACCCCTACTGTTGGACCAAAGTAGCTTCTGCTAACTGATTCTGATCACTTGTCGGCATCTCATGAGATATCCTGAAAGCTCGGTCCTCCATGAACTTCACTTCTTGTCTCACCACAATCTTCCTACTACTAGGAATATAGATCTTGTCTGCCTTTGAGGTTTCACTATATCCAATAAGAAACCCCATCTCTGCAGTCTGATCCAATTTGGTACGCTTTTCATCTGGCACGTGGCAATGAGCAACGCTGCCAAAGATCTTAAAGTGACTAACTTCTGGCTCCTTCCCTGTGAAGACCCCTTCTAGCGTTTTCTTCCCCAATGCTCTATGAGGAGTCTTGTTCTGGATATACACTGTCGTGTTACATGCCTCTGCCCATAGAAATCCAGGTCATCTAACATAGCCTTTGCAGCCCCAACTATGGTTATGTTTTTTCGCTCTACTACCCCATTCTACTGTGGATTATACAGGGTTGTCAATTCTCTTCTTATGCCTTCCATCGCACAAAAATTTGTTAAGCCCTTATCAATATATTCTCCACCATTATCTGAGCGAAGCACTTTGATCTTTTTCCCTGTCGCATTCTCCACGAGAGCCTTAAATTCTTTACAGCGGCCGAAGACCTCATCTTTGGTCTTCAAGAAGTAGATCCATCTTTTCCTGGAATGGTTATCAATAAAGGTGACGAAGTATTCGGCACCACTAAGAGCTCTAGTAGACATCGGGCCACAAATATCTGAATGTATAAGTCCTAACACGCCATCTGCTTTGCTGTCACTTCTTAGGAAATTTGCCTTAGCATACTTCCGAAGTACACACCCTTTGCACACATCATCGTGTTTTGTGCCAAGTTCTAGAACCCCTGTAACTGTTTCCTTGAGCATATTGAGCGCTCCATGGTGTAGATGTCCCATTCTCCTATGCCATAACTCATTCAAATCCTTCCCACCGCTATGTCATTGTCTATCAAAGCCATTGGAGAGTCAAGTTGCAACCTGTACAATCTATTGCTTTGGACTCCAATTTGTCTTACCTTCTTCTAGCTTGAGTGTTTAATAAACACGCTCTTCCCTACAAAGTGGATATCATATCCTTTATCCTATAGCTGGGATACTAAAATCAGGTTCATAACCAATCCTGGCACATGCAATACATCTGTAACGTTGGTGCTTGCTCCTGACTCCCTCTAAAAATCGATGGTACCTCTCCCTACTGGAGTACACTTAGTTATGTTTCCCACTGTAATCCGGAAGTCCATCTACTCCTCCTTGTAGCTAGAGAAATATTCTCTAACCCCTGTCATATGAACTAACGCTCCACTGTCTATATACCAGACATCCTATGAAGCTGAGCCTGATAAGCAAGCAAATTCATCCTCCAATCTAAAAGATAACTTTGAAGCTCCCTGAATATCAAATTGATCCATGGTCATACTGTGTGTTATTTCTCTTCCCTTCCCAACGTTGATTCTTCTTCTGCAACCTCCAGCAAAAACTTCTGCATCCAACCATGAATCTGCTCAACAAAAATCTGAGTTGCAGCTGCTCTCTCTGCCTACTGGAAGCATTGATCTGGGAAATTCGAGCTTTTTATGCCTCCTGGACTGAAAAAACCAAGCTTCCCCAACCAACTCGGCCTGCCTGGCAATGAACTGCGCTTCCTCAAGAATTTTTGCTCGTTGATCCTCCTGAGCAATGAAATTCTTTCCTTTCGCTTCTAAGCTTCCGAATAATCACTTATACTCTGATAACATGTGAAAATTTCACCTATGGAAGCGACTAGAAATTATTCTCCCTAACTGTAAATTAAATTGTGCAGTTTATTTGCTACAACAAACAACGAATAAAATCACAACCACAATTTTCACCATAAAAAATATTGCGAAAATAAAATATTGGAACCTGTGAAATTCTAGCACACATAAAAATTTTGACACAATTATTTTTGGACAATTGTCCCAAGAAAAACCCAATGTGGGAAAACATGTGCAGCAGATGAGGGTTTTATTATTATTCTTCACCAACAATTCTAAGTACAATAATTTATATGCTCTACTAGCAATCTAATCTGAGAATACTAGCAAACTTATTATGAGAATTTTCTCTCACCCCACAGCTAATTTCTGCCACCGAAACTACCTCCCTCGCCACACACTGAGCCTTCTGCGTCACCCTCTGCATAGTGCTTGTGCACATCCCTTGGGGAATTCAGCCTTCCTATTATTGCCTCTTCTCGGAACTAGAATACTTCCAGATGGAATGTTGCTACTCCCTCTACCACCTCTGCTACTCACCCTCTTGCTCTATCTTCCCTGCTAAATCATTGCCTTTGAGAAAATCGAACTGCCTGGACAACTGAGTATCTGCACTGATGTATTCTCCATCACCACGTCAATCCCTTCTTATATCTTCCTGTTGGGACTCCAACGACCAAGATTAAATCTTAATCAATGGCTCAAATCATTTCTGGATCGATCTGTGTGAGTTTCTAGATGATTCTCACCTTATCTCAATTAATATAGACTGATTAACCATATTCTCTACGTTTAGACTTAGGAAATATTTAAAAATCGGCTAATAATCTAATTGAAACACTTCTAGATGGAATTTCCAGATCTTAATCAATGGCTCAGATCATTTCTAAATCGATCTGTGTGAGCTTTTAGATGATTCTCACCTTATCTCAATTAATATTGATTGATTAACCATATTCCCTACGTTTAAACTTAGGAAACATTTAAAAATCGGCTAATAATCTAATTGAAACACTTTTAAATGGAATTTCCAGAAACGATTGCTGGGTTTTGGAGATCTCATGTATTCTAGCCTCTCCACCAAATTTCGTAGCTAGAACACATCTGATGCTACAAAAACTAACAATTTATATGGCAAGTAAGGGTGCACATAACCAAAATAGCATCGAGTGCAATCCATCTCTAAACCGAAAATACATCAACAAATAGGCTATGGATGGCCTCTCGCATCCAAAAAAATCATGCTACAACAAATACCTACATATCATCAAAATCATTGCCTATCTTGGGATCTTTGTCATTAATATGATAATATCACCCTCTAAGCATTAACATAAGATAGAAAAAATGTAGCACGTCAAGTCAAAAATTTTGTTTGAGTGATGGGTACATTTTTAGTTGGGTCATGATCGAGGAGTTCGAAAACCATTGTCACTAACATCAAGGTACATAGAGGGTTTGGTGCTCTTTATTATATACGAGTTCCATACCCTAGGGTACATGACAAAATCCAATGGAAACATTACAATCCCCCCAATCCTGAAATCTTGAAAAAATGCTACGCCTGCTAGATTTTGAGTGAGATCTAAAATTCTACTTTCTCCACATGAAATCCAATGAGGTCGAAACCACTCTCAAACATCCTGAGTCATTTCATGGTAATGTTAAAAATTTAAGTTAAAGTGGAATTCTCTTTTATCTTTCATTTTATGAAAGATAAAAGAGAATGCCACTTTTATTTTAAGAATTTAACATTACCATGAATTGCATATCAATACTAGGGCCATAGGCTTGAATATTAGGCTGCCCCACTCAAAAATTCTTGTTTCTTTGAAAAAAATTGCGTTTGGAACATCTTTGCGAAATTATTTTTGCAAAGAAAGCTAGGAAGCGAAAATTGCTCCCAAACGGGAGAAAATTAGGAGTGCACTCCTGGGGTTGCTCTCACTCAGAGTGCGATCCAGTGGTGGATTCGGGGGGGGAGCTTATCCCCTACAACCCCTAGCATTGACTGGTTGGAATTTTGATTCAATTTGACTGGTAATTAGACTTGGATTTTGGCACATATTTCTAGAAAAAATTGGAATTGTAAACTTTGTTGAAAAATAATTTCTCCTAGAAGAAAAGTTGTTGGGTTTTCTCCCAAGTTTGGGTTTCCCAGGGAAAATTTGTTTTCTCTATTGTGCATGGTTGTCTCTCTATAATCTTATTGTTTTCACTACATTACTATTGAAATCTTTTGTGTATAATTGCTCAATAATATCAGTGGCATAAGATAAATTGTATGAAGATTATTAGGTAGTAATTATTAGATCAGAAGATTGGTTTCTACTACGCATCTTGTATAAAATTCAACAATGCTATCAGAACCTTGTTAAAGGAGCAGCCATTGAAGTCAACCTAAGAAACAATGAGATGTGAATTCACTTGTGCCAGAGAACAAGCTCTAGAGGAACCGCAACTGTCTTAAAGAGGTCAAATTTGCATCTATTCTATTGAATGTGGAGGGCCAAGTCAAGGAAACTCTGTTAAGAGGATCCGCAACCAAGGAAATGGGGTTGCAGACCCTGTGTAGACCTTCTCTTAGATGGTTGAGATATATAGGTGTTGATCGCAGTCAAGAAGAGGACTAAACCGAGGTCTGTGAGAAATTTTGAAAGGCAACCCAAGAGGAAAAGGCTATAAGGAAAGTCTATTATGAGGGCCCCAAAAAAATCTGTGTCTAGGCCGCAGCCCTAGAAGAGGGCCAAGGGCCTCAGAAAGTGCGCTCAGGCAAGCCAAAAAGCCTTGATATCATAACAAACAATCTGAGAGCCTTCTGAGGAGGGTCGAGTACCCTCAGGTCTGTGGTAAGGCTAGTAGAGGTGGTTGTAGCAGACTATGGTGGGCAACAAAGAAGGAAGGGTTGAAAAGTGAAGTCTGGGGGTGTAATATCCCTGTAATATCCCCTTCAGAAATTTTGTGGTATTTTTCTAAGAATTTTCTTTATAAAATTTCATGCCAACATTTTTGCTAAAAAACCTACGAACATACACCAAAATGCACCAGTAAATAGGAACCAAAAAATTATACAAGCACGACAAATACATTGACAATTTGCAGAAGTAAACCCAAAAACTCAAATAACATCAGAAAAGGAAGCACAAGGAATGACTCAACTTCATTTATTATAATATAGCATGAAAGTACAACTAGAAATTTTTGAGACATAGAAAGGATGATAGCTTATTGGACCTCCAAATATTCTACTGCTATGTTGATCCTAATCCCTCAAAATTCCACAACGGTTGCACTCTCCCTCCAACAGTCGCTGCCACTAAATCAACTAAAAGACGATGAAGCACCAATTGAGGACCTAAATGATCTTCACTCCAATATCCCCGAAGCTCTATGAAACTCCTGGATGAAGGCTCCTCAAGGAGAGTTGGGTTTTCATCCAACACTCTACAACATACCTGAGGGTTTCTGACCTGGGGCTAGAGAAGTTGGGAACTAGGTTCTCCAAACCTCGTCAATATAAAAAATCAACAATGCAAGGTGTTCCCCAATGGCCTCCCCCTCCTCTTTTATAAATCTGATGGACCCCTCTAGAACCTCCTATTTTATTATTATTTTAATCATTAAGCACATTTCCCTCTTTTTATTTCAATTAAAATATTCTTTTTAATGTGGGAAAATGGTAAAGTGGCCACCATTCCTCCTCAAGTCACTGAAAATCACTTCTAACCATCCCATCTTGTAGACCTTCTCATTATGGTTCCAATGAACTATTACACTAAGGTGTTCTGCCAAGTATTCCTCTCGGAATGCCAACTTAAGCATAATTAGTTGAGTTAGGCCCAAATTCCAATAATAACCTTGTTTTTCAAAAGTTGTCAGAATGCAACAGAATGAAAGGCAAGTTGTGGAGATGATGGAATATGCCAAGTGAATGCCATCAAATCCCATAGAAACACCTCAAAACCCCATGAAACATCTCCAACATCCCCTGGGCCCACTGATGAAGTAAACCTGCACCTGTGACCTGTTTGCCTCCAACCCTAAAGGTCCATCCTAACCATGTCATAAGGAACACCAGAAAAAGGAACATCACAAGTCCTCCCACCACAAGATTGTTTGCCCTCAAGCAATCCAAACCTGTGGGCCAATCTAGTGGCCCAATGCAACTGAGACCCGATGCCCGGATCCCATACAAACCACTAGGTTATGCTATGCCTCTATGTCAACCCAACATGAACAGACCCCTCAATACCCGGATCCCAGACCAATATTTGACTGAACCTATCATCAACAAATCCTCCTGGATCCCAATACCACCAAGAGAAAGCATCAATGCTCTGTCGCTCCTGTTGTGATATAGCTCCGGCTATGAATGTTGCTTTGTTCACTGTGTACCAACTCATCACCTCTCTCTAGTCCAACCCTTGGCATAGTCCAAGGTCGGTCCCATTACGTAAATGTAGGCCTGGAGTGCTAGAAAGTTGTTGGCCTACCTCCCACCGCCAACTGGAGCATGTAGTACTCCTCATGTCTAAGGGTCCCTACGGCACTATGCTCCCGACTGAGAATATCGTGCCATCAACAGAATACCAATGCATGATCTCTTGCGAATCCATCCCGTCGGAAGGATCGAATGCATGTGCACCTATATATGGTACAAGTATACTATGTTGCACCATGCTCAACTCATACAGCTCTTTCCAACCAATCAACCAGATATGTCTAGGAATCCCTACCTCTCTCCCTATAAGTGGGAAACATGTGTTGCATGCCCTGTCTATGTACTCTTGGATAGGGTGGTTGCATGAAAATATAGACGCTTTGCTAGCTGCCACTACATCTACCTGCACCTCATCAATGGGTAGACCCAAGGATGGATGTGCCACTATCTCCGAAAGAGTCTCCCTCACCTAATCGTAAACTCCATGCTCCACTGGTCCACTAGTCACCTGCCAAACTGTCCTGTCAGGTTCCAACGGCTCCTAATGACCAATGTTTGTAAATACTACCTCCCTGTTGGTTGTACGTACCTCTGCTTGCTCCTCGTCAACGGTTTGGCCCCAAGGGTGTCTAGACTCTGCTCATTCTCCTCCATCATGGGCTCAACATGAGCCACTAGTTGACTCTCCACAAATGGCCCACTATGCAAATTGTGCATATCATCCTCCTCATCTGACTCATGCTCCTCTGTGTGCTCTCCATGCTAAATCATCACTAGGAGCTCATCTCTTTGATCGTCTCTTCCCTGAACTCCTTCCCTCACAAGAAAGATCGGTTGCTCGTCACATTCATCCATTAAACATGGATGCACATCAAGGCTATTGACAAGATCTACATATGAATGTTCATGAGAACCAATGGACTCATCTATGGTAGACTGTTGTCCAACTAAGGACCCTTCAATCTTCTCCACAATCAGTTGACTTGAGTTCCTTTCCAACTGGGCTTCAATTTTAAAAGTCTCATCTGTTTCTCTGTCCCCTTTAATTTTACATTTATGGTTTGGTGTCCATGCTCCCTGACATGTAAAATAGATCCGCTCTCTTTTCATTTGATTTCTTCTCTTCCTTGGGGGTTCTGGAGACTGCTCTTGCTTTGGCTCCTCATCTTTTCTAGATCTAAACTCTCCAAAAATTCTCCTCATCGAATTTCTTCTAACAAGAGGGTCAGCGCCAAGGGCTGCAAGCTACCTTAGTGACTCCATGAGCCAATAAATTTGAAAATTTTGTGCTCCCTGTAAAATACCCACTTGGAAATAGTTTTGCTGGATCATCAAATAGTTTGCAGAGGTACTATCATAGGTATGTTTTTCTTGTCATTTACTTGTAATATGATTATAGAGGATCATAGGTATAAAGTAGCATAATCTATGCACATAAATACATTCCACTGAAATATTCCATAAACAATCACTTATATCAGTCATTATTCATCTTGGCGACAAAACATTAAGCATAGAGAGGAACCTGAGAACACACTCCTTGCAATATTCTGGAGCAACCTGATTCACGAGATCCTTTGTAATGCACATGATTTCCTCCAGGAGCAGATCTTAACACTCCGTGAAATGATGAGATACTGGTACTAATCCCATAAGTAATACACAATAGGCAGTCTTCAGATTAATGGTACAATGCTCAGATCCAGTGGGTTCAATCTTCAATATTGCACAGGTAGTTCATTCTCTATAGATGGTAGATTCAATCTCTTTAAGACATTCACCCTTCTGGTTTTACTTCTGCTCTAGCAAGGTCAATATCGATTTGGTCTTTAAGAACATTGTTGCAGTCGGACTCCCTTCTAATCATAATCTTCGAATTGTCGTAGAATAATAAAATTCCCACTTGATATTTTCAGAGTTCTCTGAGAGTGTATGAGTTTCTCTGCAAATGGTTTTGCCAGCAATCTATGATTGTATTGCTATAGAGGTAGTTTTGGTTTATGACATGTAATTTAACTTCAAACCAGTGACTCAGATATTACATCATTCCCAAAATTAACATAAATCACTGGCATACAAATTGCGTTGATGACAAGCGAGTATATACACACAATCAATTTACTTGACAAAGGACATATATGGCAATATGGATTACAGAGGAACTTAGTTTGAATGGCAATAAAGCAGCCTTTTAATGATACTCATTTTCTTGTGTGTCTTCAGCAATAACTTCCACAAGAAAAGGATCTCCCTTTGTAATCCCTATCTCAGCCCGCTGCTACAGTTACAAATACGCACCATGTGCCCACTAAACAAGTAATAAATTTGTGTTCCTTTTAGACAGAGACACACGCACAGCAGCAGCTCCATCCCAGATTTGGCAGTGATAACTCGTTCTTCATGAAATTGTGGCTCCGTCAACCAGTGAACCTGACCTCCATTATAAGAAATTCACTCAAATCAGTGAGGGTTGGCACTGTTCAGAAATGTGGTCACTGAATGGCCTGGCCATAGAGTCGTTTTGTTGTAGTTGTGTTCATAGTTAGCTCGAAGAGGGACGATCACCCATGCCACGATTAATGGTAATTCTTTGTGACTGAGGGCAATTCCAGAACTCGGCCCTTCCAGTGGCCTCGTTCAATTCTCACGCATAGATCCATAGAATCGATACCTACTCACCACTGCTAAATAATCTTACTGTAAATGTAGTAGAATCTCAAATTTTAACTTCAGATCCTATGATTTGATTAGAAAATTTGTCCCCCAACTAGAATGCTCAGCTTCTACAATTATTAGCACATGATCCTCAGCAATGAAACTTGTTCACGCAGGAAATAGTGGTCGTCCCCTTACCAGCAATAGCTCTGTCTCTCACTGCTATTTTTCCCACCGACAAATTCGCTCAGCTTGGGATCGATGTGCACATAACCAATGGTCCACTCAATCAGGGATGGGATATGCACCGAGGCCCGCACTATTCGACCGGAACCCGCCTCTATGTGGAAGGAAATCCCTGCAATTGGTACATTTTCGCTGATAAAGCAGAAATGATTTGGCCCCAATCAATGAATCAATTCGACCTCAATGGCTTTAGACTAGGAAACGAGATTCAGCCCAACTATAAGGGTTATTTTGGCCTCAAGAAGACAAAGAATCGACCCCCATAGAACGCCCAAATCAGTGCAATTAGTGCCCCAAAGATTTCAATATTTGCATATGCTCACAACCTTTAAATCTGAAAGAAAAGATTATTCAACCCTAACCAAGTAATTTTTATCTCTCAGCCCTTTCACATAAGATTCGGCCAAATTAATATTTTAACCCCCTTTTAACTTTAGCTTGGCCCAATATTTGACCGCCTCATGAAATTAATCGGACCTTGGCCTCTCAAATCGTCAATGCATTATTCTCCATGCGACAATCATTCATTGCTTTTGTAAAATATTTAATGTGAAGTCAATTTTTCCAGCATTTATTAAAATTTGGCCCTTTTTTTTTACTAACATGGCCTGAAGATTTCTTCAGCAATGATGTGGCTTCTCCGGCACATTTAGAATAAACCCTCAAACCATAATAGCTGCAACTGAAAACGGAAAACCCACAGACTGAGCTAAGATCGGCACTCTGATACCAATGTAATATCCCTTTCGGAAATTTTGTGGTATTTTTCTGAGAATTTTCTTTATAAAGTTTTATGTCGACATTTTCGCCAAAAAAACCCACGAAATTACACCAAAGTGCACCAGTAAATAGGAACCCAAAAATTATACAAGTACAACAAATACATTGACAACTTACAGAAGTAAACCCAGAAACTCAAATAACATCAGAAAATGCAGCACAAGGAATGACTCAGCTTCATTTATTATAATATAGCATGCAAGTACAATTAGAAATTTTTGAGACAAATAGAAAGGATGATAGCTTAGTGGACCTCCAAATATTTTGTTTGTTGCTATGTTGATCCTGGTCCCTCAAAATTCCACAACGATTGCACTCTCCCTTCAACAGCAGTTGCCACTAAATCAATTGAAAGACGATGAAGCACCAACTGAGGCCCTGAATGATCCTCACTCCAATATCCCTGAAGCTCTGTGAAACTCCTGGATGAAGTCTCCTCAAGGAGAGTTGGGTTTTCGTCCAACACTCAACGACATACCTGAGGGTTTCTGTCCTGGGGCTAGAGAAGTTGGGAACTAGGTTCTCCAAACCTCATCAATAGAAAATATCAACAATCCAAGATGTCCCCCAAGGGCCTCCCCCTCCTCTTTATAAATCTGATGGACCCCTCTAGAACCTCCTATTTTATTATTATTATTTCCCCCTTTTTATTTCGAATAAAGTATTCTTTTTAATGTGGGAAAATAGTAAACTTACCACCATGCCTCCTCAGGACACTGAAAATCACTTCTAACAATCCCATCTTGTAGATCTTCTCATTCTAGTTCCAACGAGCTATTACACTAAGGTGTTCCGTCAAGTATTCCTCTTGGAACGCCACCTTAAGCGTAACTAATTGAGTTAGGCCCAATAATAACCCTGTTTTTCAAAAGTTGTCGGAATGGAATGGAACGAAAGGCAAGTTGTGCAGATGATGGTATATGCCAAGAAAACGCCATCGGATCCCATAGAAACTCCTCAAAACCCCATGAAACATTTCCAAAATCCCCTAGGCCCGCTGATAAAGTAAACCTACACCTGTGACCTGTCTGCCTCCAACCCTGAAGGTCCATCCTAACCATGTCATAAGGAACACCAGAAAAAGGAACATCACAGGGGCCTAATAGCAAGGTGATTGATATAGTACAAGTGACTAAAGGAGAATCCTATCTATGATCAAAAGTAGTTGATCTCTCTGTAAGCATTGGAGGCAAAGGACAGCTTGGTACAAGAGTTGGAAGACTTAGGGCTTGTACAACATAGAGCAAGACTTGGAGTGTTGAATGCAAGTAGAGTTGGTGTGATGCATACTTGGTTTATCCCCTTGATAGCATGTGGAATGACTTTGTGTTGATGCTAGCTTGTTGTTAAGCCTTTAGTGTGGCTAGATAGCTTGATGAATGGCTTGCTAAGCCTAATCCGCGAGATGAAGAAACAAAAGAATCTAAGCTTGATGAGATTGCATATGGAATTCATAAGAGGAAGAGAGAGTTGACAATTCCCTACAACACTCAGCGATTTCCTCCTTAATCAAGAGATAAATACTTCATATCTTTCCCCCTTGATTATTGTTATTTTTCCTTGGTGAAATTCTTGTCTTTGCATTTTTTTGATTGGTTATAATTGTTTCTTCCATGGCCTCCTAAATTAGGTTTGCAAGTACATCGTGAAGGCTGCCAAGGCAATGATTCTAGTAGCAAATGGCAGCATCGAGAAGAACAAAGCAAAGTTTGTGGCAAGAGGGTTCTCCCAGTAAGAGGGAGTACAAAGATAAGTATTGCTCTAGTCTCCGATGGATAGTTTCTTGTATGACCTAAGGGCTCGAGCATAAACTCAGCAAGAATGATTGGTGTTCAAGAGGGAGAAATTATACAGACATCCAGGACCATGCTAGATGACTGGAAGAGCTTCTAGTACTGAGGGAGTAGATAGTCACACAGAATGGAAGGGGCATCCTTCCAAGAGGATGTCATGGGTTGAGATTGTCAAGATGCTCATAGACAGAAGGTCTCTAGAAGCAATACGCCCTTCTTTGAAGGGACCATGTCGGGAAGTGGCAAAAGGACTTGCTTACATGGCGTGACCATGTTAGGCAGTGGTAGAAGGACTTGCTTACATGGAAAAGGCAGCAGCAGTAGTAGAAGGACTTGCTTACAAAGCAACTAGGACTACCACAAGAGGATCTGCTTCAGCGTCAAAGGGAGTTGGCCTCGAAGTTTGAAATGAAGGATCTTGGCCAAAAACATTATTTTTTTGGGACTAGAGGTGTAGCAAAGACTAGATAAGATCTTCCTCAAGGGAAGTACATTATCCAGATTTTGAGGAGATTCGGTATGATGGACTGCAAGTCCATGGCTACATCTATGGTGACCAATCTAAAGAAGATGAGTGATTTTGCTTCAGATTTAGAGGTAGAAGCAGTTGATCAGATCCTTGATGTACCTGGTTAACACCAACCCTTATTTCTTGCTTTGCAGTGAGCACCCTAAGCACATTGTCGACATTCTCACCAAGCCTCTGTCTATTAATTTTTGGCAGCTCAGTGACAAATTCCAATCACGGGACTAGATTCCTTTTTCCAAGGGGACTAATTTTGACCTTTGAAGCACTGGATTTGGACAAGGGAAAGTATATTTTTGAAGTGAAGCACACAATGTCACATTTGATCAGGTCAACCCTAAAGTGAAATTGGACACCCTTGGAAGCCTATAAATACAAGTCAAGTGAAGCTCATTTGGATATCATCATCAAGCATCGTCTTCTTCTCTCTCTTCATTGGATTGGTTTGCACAGATCTGAAGTTTGTAGAGTTTGGTTCGTACATGTCCGAAATTGCAAGGTCTGAAGCTCACACGTGTGATCTAGGGTTTTGATTTGCAATCGTACGCTTGCCACAGGGAATTTTCGGTTACAACCACAAGCACATAGGCCTATCCGTGCAGTTGGAGCATTTCAACCATGTGCACATACACTCTCTTCGTGCGGTTGGAAACTAGGGTTTCATTTTTGTAGTTGATCGCAAGCTGGACATATACCTTTGATCAGTATTGTTTATGGGCTCATATTTCTGAACATTGTTGGGTTGTTTTTGTTGGATAGATTTTTGATTGAAGATCTGAATCATTGTACTCTCTACTGAACATTTTATGACAATCTAATAGAAGAAGAATTTCAAAGGGCTTTCCCCCTTGTGGGGTTTTTTCCCTGGTCGTTGACCAAATCTGGTGTCTCTTGTTGATGTGTTGATCGTCTCCTTTGTCATTGCATTTATTGTTCTATCTTCAATCACTGTTGATGATTGGAAATATTAATTAATGTTGAAAGATTGCAAATTGAAAAATTGAATTGGGCTAAAGTATCTGAAACAGCATAGAGCGGTGTAAAAATTAACATGGTATCAAAGTTGAGGTAAAGGACAACCCCAAAAGGAGACAAGAGTTGAAGCAAATCATATTTGGAAAAGTCGAAGGAGCCTACCTAATCTAGTCAAAATGTCAACCTCCTTCTTCAAGGAAAATGAAAAATCGGGTGACTCATCTAACTTTGTTGCTTGGAAGATCAAGTTAGAAATCATAGCTGAAGACAATGATGCTTGGGAATACATACAAGGAAAAGTACCTGGGCCTCCAAAGAATGCTTGTACTATTGTCAAAAATAAGTAGAAGAAAGGTCAGTTAAAAGCAAAGAAATTTATAGTTGATGGTTTACAAGATCATTTACTTGCATATGTTGGAAATTTGAGAAAGTCTAAAGACATGTATGATAAGTAGGCCGACATGTATGAAGTTAGTAAATTTGAGTGGGATCATCTCCTTGAAAGATCAACTCAAAGATATGAAAATGAATAAAGGAAAAATTGTGCAATCATATATAATGAGAATAACTCGTCTTAGAGATCAATTGCAAAGAGTTGGGAAAAATGTACCTGAAAGAGACTTGGTGGTGGTAACCCTTAGAGGTCTCCCTCGTATTTGGGAAACCTTCATTACCACCATAAACAACAACAGTTTTCTGTCATTTGATGAACTTGTTGGAAAGCTCACTCAAGAAGAATCAAGGATGATTTCAAAAAGGAGAATTCATAAGCATGGAGAAGAAGAGCCCGTTGCATTTGATACTCAAGATAAGAAAGAAAAGGGAAAATGAAGATCATCTAGGTCCTCTCTCAAGTCAAAGGACTCTTATAGAAGATCAAGGGATACTTAATGTTACAATTGTCACAAGCGTGGTCACTATGCCCGAGACTGTCCGAGAAAGAAAGATGCTCCAAGATTTTATCGAAGCTACAACAACAACAGATAACATGATAGAAGAAGCAATGATGGAACAAGAAGCGATGATAGAAGAAGGTGAGATGATAGAAGAGAGAGAGACGATTAAAGAAGAAGAGACACTCTGGATGATCGTGAAGAAAGTCCTCGTCCTCAAAAGAAGTCAAGGAACTCCAAGGATGAAAATAATGTAGCTATTAGTTAATCTTCTTCAGATTCATACATTCTTAATTTAGCCCTTTCTAGTTCTTCTTCTTTAGATTCATACAATAGTTCGCTGGTAGATAGTGGGGCTTCTAGACACCTCACATGGTATAAGGAAGTCCTCTCAAATTTGGTTGAGAGGGAGACAAGTTTGAAGATTATTATTGGGGACAACTCTATATATCCAGTGATGGCCTTTGGTACTGTCAAATTTGATTTGAACTATGGAAAATCTATTATTCCTCATGAAATGATGTATGTTCTAGAACTAAAAACAACCTGATATCTATTTCTGCTTTGGAAGACAAAGGAATGAGAATAGCCTTCATTAATGGAAAGGTCCTCTCCTGGCCAAAGGGATCCCGAATGAAAGATGCCTTTATCTTGGGATCTAGAGTGGGAGGACTATATAGAGTCATTGGAAGACCTCTTCTAGCATCAATCCATGACACCAATCATCAAAGTGATATATGGCACCAAAATAAAAGGAAGTCTAGGGGACCATTTCCTTCTAACAGGATCAAGACCGATGATAATTCCAAACAAAACGAAGTAGCTGTGATAGAACAGGTTTGGAAGGATACTATGGCCGAAGAATCGATTAGGAAGAAAGATGTATGGGATGTTGTTCCAAGACCACAAGGTAAATCTGATATAAATTCAAGATGGCTATACAAGATGAAGCATGAAGCAGATGAAAGCTTTGAAAGGTATTGTTACCCACCATTTTCTGGGTGATATCCCTAGCAAAGAAAAAAATTCTCCAAGATGGTCCTCAGTCGGCAGCCAACAACCCCTTGCAACCACCAACTAGCTCGATGTGCCATTTCTCCACCACCTGAGCCATCCATGTGGTCCCTCACCCATCTGTCATGATTGTATGTTCCAAGGTGGGCCTCCCAAACCTAAAGGTATGTCTTGTTATTTGGAAATTAAGTATTCTAGTTTATTTATCATGGAAGCTTTGGGCATGGATTAATAGGGGGATTCCGTGGAGAGTGGTCTAGGTCTGTGCTCTTGTCCCCTAGGTCTCTTTTGGGATGTTAACCTTGCACCCTAGTCTCGTGGGATTTCTTTTACTGACCTATTGTTTTCAGGGACAATGTTGCACAAAGTGGGGACGTTTTTTGGAAACGGGGACATGGAAGTGTCATTTTCCAAAAATCTAGGAAGCGAAGCGTCTGCTATATATATATATATATATACTTGCATTTATAACTCAAACAAACATCCAAATACCAAATTAATTATAGAAGACATGAAAACATGCATATTTTTGCATAAATCAAGATAGATATGGCATCCATGATTCCATTATAGTTACTAGTATGTACAACAACCATCTATATTCTAGCTATTACAAACATACATCAAATTTTTAAGCATATTATAAAACATAAAACATTTAAGCATATTATAAAACATAAAACATAGAGCATATTATGATTTATCTAGCAAGTGAGCAACTGTCAACATTTGTCATGTCCAAAATTCAAATAATAATGTTTACAAAATATGTCACTTGGTCACCGCCAAGACAAAAAAGGTTCAAAATTCAAATTCACAAGCCTAAAAGTCTAATGAGTAATCTATGACAAAAGTAGTAGATTGTGAATATATCTACTAATCTCTCCTCCTTCCACCACAAAGAGAATGTGGCGGTGGGCCTCCACGTGGTGGCGGGCCTCCACGTGGTGGCAATGAAGAAGATGATGCATGTGGAAGTTGTGGCAATGGCACTGAAACGGATGAAGAAGAACCCCCTACTGTTGGTGTTGAACCATGGAACCTAGGAACCAAGGGACCAGATGGGGGTGGGTGTGGCATATCAACATGATCATCATCATCCTGGAATCGCTCAAAAAATTCATGCAAAAAAAAAACACTAGTTAACAAAAAAATTAAAAACATGAATTAGAGAAATGCTTTATAAGGAAAAATTGGAAAATTCATACCATAATGGAGTCATGGACATACCTGGATAAGAGCATCCTCAAATTGCTCTAATCGCAACACTCCATCCTCCAAATTGGGCTCCTATAGATTCTTGTCCCAAATCAGCAAGTCTTTATTAGACTTTGCATCTTCACAGTAATGGAACAACAATCACAAGTTGTAATGAACATAAACCAAGCTCTCTGCTCGGTCTAAACTCAACCTGTTTGGATGTTCCTTTTAACACTGTGGATGAAAGAATAAGAGCTCCAACACCTCTCTGCAGAAGAAGTGTTTACCACCTATGATAGCACCCACAATGCCAAAGTCTATAGAAGTGGAGTAGCCCCTCCATGCATGTTCCACCACTCAAGAGAAGAAAAAGTCTCTCGATCTATAATTGCATGCATGCTCACAAATGGACCAGTGTTAAGCGTATAGTTGCTCAACTATCTCCCTACCATGGCAGCCTCCTCCTCATCAAGGATTAATTTACTCAATGCAATCATATATTTTTTGTAAACCTCTTGATCTTGGTGTGGTTTTCTCTTGCTTCCCCCCCCCCAGGTGCTGGTGTTGAAAGCCATGATGGATGATAGTATTTAGGTGTCAAAACATATGCTAATGCATGCAATGGAACATTTAGGATTTCCCATCGGTTTTCCACCTCTGCACGAATATAATTGTACAAAGTGATATCTCTGGGCTCAACAATGTCTTTAATCTGCCCCAACATGCTATCCATTTGCTCATACACCTCCCCAATTATTGGTCGATCTAAATCTCCAAACTTGATCATGTAATAAATTGTTTTGGTGAATTGCAAAACATAGTGTCCTTGGCTACATTAGCACCATCTCTATCAGTGTTAATTTCATCCCATGTTTCAACGCACACCATATTAGTTAAAGCTTGTCTCACCTTCACTAGCCGCCTAAGGGTGAGGTAATAACTGGAAAATCTTGTCTTTGCAAGTTTAGGCAACTGCAACTTGGAGTAAGTGCCATAGAAGTAGTTTACCCTTGTATGCCCTGTGATGAATTTAATGAGTTGCTTCCCTCTCCTGTAAAGCTCATTAATCCACCCACATTCTTTATGTTTCACAATATCATGCATCAAAAGGTTCAATATATGAAACAGGCACCCAAACCAAAAGATGTGTGGATGAGTACGCTTAATAACTTTTCTTGTTGCCTTACAATTTGCTGCAATATCTGTGATCACTTGAACCACATTATTCAGAACAACATCTTTGATTGATTGCAATAGATCTGCAATGTTTTGGGAAGATGCACTGATAGAGGAGTCATGACATGTAATAAATATTGCACCACTAGCAAAAACACCAAGAACATTTATCAAATGTTGGTTTCTAATATTTGTCCACCCATTTGATACAATGGATACCCCACAATCTACACACTCATTTGTAAAACGTGTCAAAGCTCTTTGAACCTTTGCTTTTTCTCTTTATAATAACATTGTTCTAGCTTTCTCATAGTTGGGGGACTTGTATCCTTTAGGGGCTTCATTGATGGCCTTTACCATTTCATGACAATAGGGAGAGCGAAGCACATTGAATGGTACACTGCAAGCACAAATAAATCGGACTATCTTTCCATCCACATCATCCCTCCCAGCAACATTAAGGAAATCCCCTATTGTTCTTTTACCTCCAGAGCTTCCAGAAGTACCATGAAGAGATGAGCTACCAAATCTAGAGGTTGCACTTGATTCAGAATGAGCTTTTTGTTTCTTGCTTTTTTGTTGTGCAACCTACTCTATTTGGATGTATTTTCTACTTTGTTCAGCTGAAATGTTTGGGCAAATTTGTATCCTCACAGCACCATTTTTGTCATCATTGTCCATCACCCCACAAAGATGCCTCCTCACACAAGTATATGAACCACTAAAAGGTTTTCCTCCATGACAACCATGAGGGCACAAAAATGTGTAACTTCCACCACCCTTTCCCCCTTCAAGTTTGGTCACATAGTTCCACAAGGGTGTTAATGAAGCTTTCCCCTCTAGTGTTTCAATGTTCCCTTCAGGTTCAACTTCATCCCCTTCCTCTTCAAACCCTTCCTCCTCATCATACATTGGGTCACTCATATTGGGACCACTATCCGCTTGTGTTTCTTCCCTTCTATTCCTACTCCCCCTTGCCATCATTAAAACCAAAAGTGGAATGATACATAGAAGCCAAAAGAACATCATCTTGGAATATGGATATAGGTGGTGGACAACCTACAATTAAATGAGCAAGTAAAAAGAATGGGAAAGAGTAGGAGAGGGAGGGGAAAAATACAAAAAAAAATGTCAAAAAATAAAGGAGTTTGGGGTTTGCACTTACCTCTTTAGCTCTTGTAGATGGTAGTCCTCCAAACTCCTCCTCCTCCTAGCTCCTCCTCCTTCACTCCTACAAGCTCTCCTCTCTTCTCCTTCCCTCTCTTCTCTTCTCTTCTCCTCTCTTCTTATTTCCAAGCTCTCATAAACTCAATATGAGAAAATGCGAGATGAATGGGGGGTTAAATCCCTTCATTCCTCACCCTAACCCAAGGTGGACCCACCCCAACCTTAAAAAATAACAAAAATTTTAAAAATATATATAAAAAAACAGCGCTTATCTTTGGCACGCGGCAGAAACGACAGAAACCCGGCGGAATCAATCACGATCCGTACGGATCGGACACTGAAGCAGCGGGCTTCGTACGGCCGAACCGTCGTACAAATCGCGTTTTGGAAAAACCTAAACGCGTTTCGGCCTCCAAGCTCTCCTCTATTCTCCTCTCCTCTCCTCTCCTCTCTTCTCTTCTCCTCTCTTCTCTTCTCCAAGCTCTCATAAACTCAATATGAGAAAATGAGAGATGAATGGGGGGTTAAATCCCTTCATTCCTCACCCTAACCCAAGGTGGACCCAACCCAACCTTAAAAAATAACAAAAATTTAAAAATATATATAAAAAAACAGTGCTTATTTTTGGCGCACAGCAAAAACGGCGGAAGCCCGGCGGAATCGATCGCGATCCGTACAGATCGGACACTGAAGTGGCGCGCTTCGTACAGCCGAACTGTTGTACGAATCGCATTTTGGAAAAACCTAAACGCGTTTCGGCCACCTGCTTCCGAAAATGGCAAGAAGCGTGTTTATCAGCCCGAAACGCATTTCGTACGGAGATTCCCCCATGCATCCGTATGGATCGCGGATCGAGGTTTTGATCCAGGGTGGGGAACGTTTTCCTTGTTGAATTTTAGGTATGTTCTATGCTAGCAATTTTCAATTCTTGTTCGCACATATGCAATCACAATCTGAGCATAAAGGAAACTGCATAATAGAACATAAATATAAATTGTCAGAAGGACAAAGCCAAGACAATGGTGACACAGAAATGTGGCGGCTGCCAGGGACAATACCCCATGTGGGGAAACCCTTGATCCAATTTTCTTTATGTTCTTCAAAGTTCAAGGAGAAAGTGAGAGAGATTAGTACAACAATAGAAGGTCAAATCCACTTGACTTTATATCGAACTGAGATTTGCTTGAAGACATATGCTTCAATTGATTCTCTAAGTTGACTCGTTCACCTTATAGTGTTGCGATCTCGTCTATTGCTGCACATTACCGTGGGGACACGCTGCTGTACTGTCACATTGCTTGAAGCCTTGATGACTGAGTTGCTCTCATCTCGTGCTGCTCATTCTGCTGCATCTTCCATGGTCTTATTCATCATCAAGCTGCCCATGCTCATGATCTCATTCATCATTATGTTGCCCATGCTCATATCATCATGTTGCTTATTATGCTGCCCATGATCTCATACATCATGCTGCCTTCCTTCGGAGACAGATGCTCCGACTGTTTCGGCAGTTCTCGAGAGTTCCGACTTTTCCGACAGTTCCGACAGTGTCGACTTTTCCTGCGTTTCCAGCTTTTCTGGCAGTTCCGGCTTTCCGGCTTTTCCAGTATTTCCGGCAGTTCCGGCTTTTCCGGCAATTCCAGTTTTTCCAACATTTCCGACTTTTCTGGCTTCCAGCTATTCTGGCTTTTCCGGCAGTTCCAGCTTTTCCGGATTTCCCGGCAGTTCCAGCTTTTCCAGCGTTTCCTTAGGATCTCTCCTCCTACTAAAACCCAAAGACAAGTAGAGAGAGGAAGAGATCCAAGTGTGTGTAGAAATGACTTGAAGTCCTCTTCTATTTATACTAAAACGTAGAGGTCGAATAGACATAATTGTTAGGCTTCTGAGCCTACATAAGTTGTTGGTCGACTTAACAATTTGTCCATAACATAAATAAATTCATAACCTCATAAATACTTATTGAAATCAGATGATCTTTAGATCAATCCTACACCTCTCAATGAGAGGGATCCAATAAAAATATCAGCTGCCATAAATAATATGACCCACGTGGAGTTTGGCCCTACTTGCCAATTTTAACACTCCCTCTCAACTAGGGAGAACTCCATCCGTTGATCCATATGTCTAATTGTACTATCTCTGCTATTAATGCCCTGCACAGCTCTGCTCTACTCTGCTCAGCTCAGCTCAGCTCTGCTGGCTCTGCTCTACTCTGCTCAGCTCTATTGGCTCTGCTCTACTCTGCTCAACTCTGTTGGCTCTGCTCTGCTCAACTTAGCTCTGTTGAACCATGAAGAAGAAGAATTGATCGAAAATGTGTCATACCATTCTCCACTGACCCGAAGTCAGTCTCAGAGTGTGTACCATTGGTCCCAAACCAGTCCTCAACCGACCCGAAGTCAGTGTCATATTAGGTACAACTCCTACCACTAGTCCTAGACCAGTACTCTACTGACTCGAAGTCAATCTCAGAGTATGTACCACTGGTCCCAGACCAATCCTCAACCGAACCAAAGTCAGTGTCATAGTGGGTACAACTCCTACCACTGGTCCTAGACCAGTACCATTGATCCCAGATCAATGAAGGTCATCCTAGCATAGGGAGTACGGTAGATACAACGATGCATCCATCGGTACTACTATGGTCCCTAT
>APFE030036897.1:0-23694 GCA_000404065.3 Pinus taeda | reverse complement strand
AAAATACCTAATTTTCTCTTGGTATGCACTACCATCAATTGCATTCCTCGGATAGATGTTTCTAATAAGGTATCATTTGCATCAAATGGAGATCGTATGCCCAAGTTACGACCCCAAGAAATTGATGTACCAATTTACCCCAACGGGGGCCATAGTTTGGCGTTTCATCCTCTAGGGTTAGGTTTTTGGCTATTTTAGGGTTTTCCATTGTTTCTTAATAATAAATAAGCCTTCAGGCGTCATTGTAATGCAATTTAGAGGCATATAGCCGCAAAATCTCTTCTTAGAGATAAGCTACCATCGCCTGAGATAGTTTATTTCCATTCTGTATGTAAGCATATTTTAGCTCTTTGATATTAATGAAATGAAGTTTTATTTCTGCTGCATCTTTGTGTTTATGGTTATATCTATAATTTTTCACATTCCTGTTTAAATTTATATCAGTGGTGTCAAAGTGGTCTACTCTTTCTCTATCCTTCTTTGCATGTCCCCAACAAGGTCAGGGTATAAGGACTTAGGGCTCAATCTGGTTGAACCTTTCCAAGATCTTCCTCGCAAACTTAGAAGTTCCCCATGGAGGAAGAAAAGAAACATGAGGAAGAAGGAGATACGATCAAAATATTGCCCGGGTGGCCCTCAAGAAACAAAGGAATGCGATGATGGATAACTCTTCCCAGATCCTTCAACGATTTCCCACTGGCAGTGCATCCATATACAATAGCCACTCTGGAGGCGCCACTCCTTTTAAGGTACGCGTATCTTCGACATTTCCATATTTGAGGGAGAAATAGATGCATACGTTATAGATAAATGGTTAAATCTACTAGAAAAATATTTTTTGTTCATGATTTTTCCATTCGGGAAAAGATTACTTTTTCTCTTATCAAAGCCACATCCCATGTCAAGAATTGGTGGGAAACCTAATGTGAGCAAAAGGATGAAAGTACGCCCTCACTGTTTTCAGCCATACCCAATTGGAATCCATTTTGAGATGCCATCAAGGACTAGTACTACCCTATCAGGAGCTATGAGGATAAATACATAAAGTGGACCATCCTATGATAGGGAAGGGACCAAGACATGCTAGAGTTTACCAATGTTTTTGATACCCTTCACATGAAGTTGGGTATCAAGTATTTTGAGAAACATTTGGTACTCAAGTATCGAGGCTTACTACATAGGTAGATCCACGATGAGATGGATTTCTTGGACATCTCCTCACTTGACATGGTGTACCGATACGCTGTCAAGATAGAGTAGAAGCTTAAACAAAAAAAGTGAGAGATTGGATATATGAATTTGAAGAAAGGGAAAGGTGCACCCAAACCATAGAAAAAAGGACAAAGCCAAGGCAGGGCAACCCAGGAAAACCTGCCAAAGCCGCAAGTAAGGAAAAACACCACGAATCTAAAGAAGGACATGGGAAAGTGGTGTGAGTTCCATAAGAGCTCCACTCACAACACAAGTTAGTGTTGGGCCAAGAAGTCACTGGTGGTCGAGCTGAAGGCTTCTGAATTAGATGCTTTTCTAACTCTGAGTCAATACCTGATAAGGGGAATGTCAAAGGGAAACAAATTATTGATGCGGAACCAAATGCCAATGTTTCCACCATGAAGATTTAGAAGGAGGAACTCATAGATCAAGAGGAGGAGGAGCACCTCTTCAACTCCCACATGTGGGTAAAGGGTTCCCTACTACACTTCATTGTGAACAGTGGGAGCCAAAAAACCTCATTTCAGTAGAGGTGATGAAGTAGTTATCGACCACAACACACCTAAAACCATACAACATCAGGTGGCTTCACCAAGGCGGGATCTTCAGATCAGCGAGCAATGCCACTTTCAATATAGCATCAAGCCCTTCATATATGAGGTATTATGTGACGTTTCCTGTCTTGATGTTTTTGATGTATTATTATGCCAACCATACTTATGGAAGCAACATGTTGTGTATGATTCAATGCTTCGCATTGTTATTGTTACCTTGGGAAATACATTATACAGGATACCGAAGGTAGTACCACCTACCATCTCTTTGGTTATTGTAAAACATTGTAGTAAGCTCATTTCCAAAACTAAAAAAATTGCTTTCTTAATCATATTCCCTTAGGGAAAGGAGAAGATGGTAGCCACGACCTCAAGGCAGGGTTGCTCCTCATGACAAAAACATATGGACAAGATTTTGGATGAGTATGAGGACATCTTCACCTCCCCCATAGGGGTGATTATGCACAGTCAGGTCAAGCATTCCATCAACTTGACCCGAGGTGCGTTGTTTCCGAATGGACCAATATATCGATGCTCTGTTATGGAGAATGAAGAAATCAAGAGGTAGATTCAAGATTTGTTGTAGAAAGGTCACATCCCACTGAGTTCATCTCCCTGTGGGAGCTCGATGGTGTTGGTACAAAAGAAGGATGGGACTTGGAGACTCTGTATCGACTATCGGGTGTTGAAAAATATCACTATCTGGAACTGTTACCCGATCCCACAGATTGATGACCTTTTGGACCAACTCAAGGGGCCCAAATATTTCAACAAGATCGAATTGATGTCTAATATCATGAGGTACCAATCAAACCCTTTGATGTGTGCCAAACTTCCTTCAAAGCCAAGGAGGGCCTTTTCAAATGCCTGGTTATGCCTTTCTAGTTGACGAATTCTCCTAAATCCTTAATGAGGTTGATGGATGACATCTTGCAGCCATTCACCAACTCATTTGTAGTGGTATATTGGATGAAATCTTGATCTTCAGCCAGATTTGGGAAGAACACCTCCACCACACCCAAGAGGTTCTCCAAACACTATGACAACACAAATTGTGTGACAGTTTTGAGAAATGCACTTTTGGAATAACCTAGGTTCAGTATCTAGGAAACATTATTGATGAATGGGGGGTGTATGTGGATCTAGCCAAGATCCAAGTCATTCAGGATTGGCTAGCCCCACCCACTCTGACAGAGCTCCGTAACTTTTTGTGTCTTGCCAATTTCTACCGCAGGTTCATGTTGGGTTTCTCTCATATCACTTGGCCCTTAAGTCAACTCACCAAGGGAGGAGCAAAAGAAAGATTATTTTGGTTTGAATCTCAACAGAAGGCTTTAACAGATTTGAAACATCGCCTCTGATTTGCACCATTTCTCACATTACCAGACTTGCAGAAACCATTTGAGATCGAGAGAGATGCCTCTGACTATGCTATTGGGCAGTCCTTACTAAACGGACACATCTAGTGGCATATCATAGTGAGACACTTACAAACATAATCTAGAAGTATCCCAATTATGAAAAAGAGATGTATTCCTTTGTGTTGGACTTCCGACAATGGAAGCATTACATTTTGGGGAAGGAAATAGTCATCCACACACACCACCAACCCTTACAGTTCATACAAACTTAATGAAAGTTGTAGGATGATCACCATAAGAAGTGGTCCACATACCTACAATAGTTCCATTCGAATATCAAGTACAAGAAAGGCATCACCAATAATGTTGCAGACTTCCTCAGTCGACCACTGATCATGGCGTTAACCACCATTCTCAACTCTTGTGGGAAAGAGAATCCTTATTGGCCACTTCTCTACAAAAGTGACCCAAAATTCAGCCACACATACAAAATGCTCTTGGAGGGTCATCAAGTTCTAAATTTTAACCTCCATGATTCACTATTATTCCACCTAGGACACCTTTTTGTTCCTTCAAGCAAGCATGCCAAGATGATTTGGGAAGCAAACTACAGTTGTGTCGCTGGAAATTTCAGGGTCGAGAAAACAATGACAGTACTACAAAAATATTTCTATTCGCTGAATCTTTGATGGAATGTCAGGAAGTACATCAGATCCTACACTACCTGCATCATTGCCAAACGGACCGTCAAGAAACAAGGCCTCTATACTCTGCCACCTACCCCTAGTCAACCTTGGGAATCCATCTCCATGGATTTCATGTCGAGCCTTCCTGCCACTAATCATGTCAATGACTTGTTTTTGTGGTCATCGACAAATTCGTGAAGATGGCCATTATGGTGGCCTGCAAAAAGAATATCACAACAAAAAACACTGCTAAACTTTTCTTTGAATGAGTGTGAGTACACTCCTAGATCCCACAATATATCATCTCAAATTGGGATAATAGGTTCCTCAATACAATTTTCTCTAGTATCTGTTCGATGTTGTACCGCAAGCTCACTAAGTCCACAACTTTCCATCCCCAAACTGACGACGAGACAAAGGTCATCAACAGGATGATCGCACACATTTTGTGCATGTACAAATTAAATAATCTACGCACATGGGATGAGAGCCTCCCTTATGTCCAACACAACTATAGCAAGGACCTCCACAACTTGACTGGCCATAGCCCTTTTTAGGTGGGCTTGGGATTCTAGCCACTATGTCCCATTGATGTGGCCATACCATTTGCAGCTACTCCAGAAGATTCTGATCATGTCCAATCCAAAGATGACAAGGAAAAAATATTTGTTGAGCACATTTAACCCATATTCCAATAGGTCCATGACATATGGGACAAAGCCAATGCTAAGAACAAGTATCGACATAATCAACATTAGGTGCCATACAAGTTCCAATTGGGTGACAAAGTTTGGCTACATTTGTAGAAGGAGTGCCTCACTGGGCCCCACCGCAAGCTTCGTCTGCTCCGATATGGGTCATACACCATCACCAAGGCAGTAGGGGACGATGCTTTCAAAATCATTATTCTAGCATTCCTTGGTTTGCACGCAATATTCAATGTGGACCTCTTTCGGCCCTATTTTCCACCATTGTTGGACATATCTGACATTGCATAACAACTCACACCAATAGAGTTAAACCCAGACTCCATGGAACAAGCCACAACTGATTGGATCATGGACACATAGATCAAGAACACCTGAAAACAAAGGATCCAACTATATCGAGTTTGCAAAAAAGGCCAACTCCTTCACTAGGGAAAGTGGCTCACTAGGGACCAAGTTCAGCAGAAGTTTCCTTATCTCATGGAGGAACTCAACGCAATGGGGACCATTACTTCCTAAGGGGGAAGCAATGATCCAGGTGAATATTGGTGGCCACTAGCCTATTCCACTTGGAACCCCACCATTGTTTCTTTTAGTTTTTCAGTTTCGTTAATTATGGCACAATTTACTATTTTTGGCAATTTTTCGGGTCCTGAACTTTTAGAGCCACTTTGAGGCCCTAAACGACATTTTTTTGGAAAATCACTACCAAAGAGTATGGGCCATCAACTTGGAATTCATTCTCAGTAGTTGTAGTCCTTGGATATATCTTTCTAACAAGGTATCATGTGTTTCAAACAGAGATCGTATTCCAAAGTTACGACCCCGAGCAGTTGATGTACCAATTTACCCCAACGGGGACGATGGTTTGGCGTTTCATCTCGTAGGGTTAGGTTTTTGGATTTTTTTTGTTTTTCCATTGTTTCTCAATAATAAATAGGCCTTCAAGCCTCATTGTAACATAGTTTAGAGACATGTAGCCACCACATCTCTTCTCAGAGATAAGCTACCATTGCCTAAGATAGTTTATTTCCATTATGTATGTAACCATATTTAAGCTCTTTGATATTAATGAAATGAAGTTTTATTTCTGCTACATCTCTATATTTATGGTTATATCTATAATTTGTTGTGTTCTTGTTTAAATTTAGATCAATCACACTCTTTTTGTTGCATTATATCACTGTAGTATCAAGGACCTACTCAAATAACTCTCCAAAGAGCTTCCTTAACAAACTTCTTTGCAACTAACCATGCTAACAACAATATATTTTTCTACATACTTATGCTTCCTTCTCATGCAATATATTATGTAAGATCCAAGAATTAAAAAACATGCAGACCTATTCTTATTTTCGATAAAATTTCTTGCCAACTCAACATCGGTGTATCCATGAAGTCAAACATATCTAGCAGAATCTCTTAGACCAAGTGTGATCATCCCATGAAAATATCTCAAAATGTGTTAGGTAGCAAACCAATGTGCGTGGAGAAGTTTGGTCATGAATTGAATCAATGTGTTCATTGCATAGCTTATGTCTGGACATGTGTTTACTAAGAACATCAGAGCCACAATCAACTAATGATACTCCGATGGATTCACCAAATCGGGTACTTAAACTTTCCACATAACTTCATGAAGTTCATTTCCATCGGTGTGTCCATGGACTTGAATTATGTCATTCCAAATCTCTCTAACAACTTTACAACATATTTTTCATGTGAAAAGAAAATCTCACCGAGCCTTTTCCACACATCAAGGCCTAGAAAGTATTCCATGAATCCAAGGTCATTCATCCTGAAATCAGAGGCTAGCTCGCTCTTGCACTCGATCATCATAGGCTCACCACCTATCAAGAATATATCTTCAACATATAAAACCAAAATCAATGACATACCTTGGATTACCTTGAGGTAGAGGTTGGGATCGACATTGCTTCTTGTGGGTCCCATCTTCACAAAATAATTGTCTATGTGGGCATACCATGCTCTGTGGGCTTGCTTTAAACCATACAATTCCTTCTTCAATATGCAAACATGTTTCTTTTGGTCCTCTACTTCAAATCCTTGTGGCTGCTCAACATACACTTCTTCGTGTCACATGCCATGGGGGAATGAAGTATTTACATCCATCTAATGAAGAGTCCACCTTTGATATGTGATAAAGGCTATTATCAAACGAATGGTTGTGTATCTAGCCACAAGTGCAAACATATCATCATAATCTTCTCCCTCTTTCTATGAGAATCCTTAAGCCACAAACCTGGCCTTGTATTTCTCAATGCTACCATCAATTTCGTGCTTGATCTCTAATAACCATTTTGAAGTCACAAAAGATTTTCCCTTCGGTTCTGGCACAACATCCCATACATCATTTTTCATAATTGATTGATTTTTCTTGGAAATAGCATATTTCGAAACATGTTCCTTTACAACTTATTCAAATTTGGAGTGTTCGGATTGAATCATAGTTCTCATGGCTGCAACATATCCTTTGTATCTACATGGGTTATTTCTTTCTTTGAATGATGTTCAAATGGGAACATGTATCTTAGCATCCTGTAGAGTTTCACAGAGCTAAAGTGGTCTCTTCCTAATAGGAGGATCACTTGGAGGAGGATCTAAGGGATCCATATGGTCCATGGGATCATCAACAATATTTGTCTCGAACTCGGCCATGGAAGGACCATCTAGAATATCCTTTCCATCATTCCTCTTCTTGGGAGGAGGAGGTGGAGGAAGGTATTTTTCTTTTCCAAGAGAATCATCTTCATTTAATGTTACATCCCTACTAATTTCAACCTTCCTTTAACTAGGAATATATATTCTATATGCTTTGGATTTTTCACAATAACCAACAAACGTGCATTTTCTTCTAGTAGCCTCCAACTTGTTCCTTTTGTCCTGCAGCACATGAAAATATATGGGACATCCAAAATATATTGATATGGCTAATGTTGGGCTTCAAACCTATGGACACTTCTTTGGGGGTCTTGTCTTTCAATGCTTTATGAGGGACCTTGTTTTGAACATATACAACAGCATGTGATGCTTCTCCCCAAAGGAACTTTGGAAAGTTTTTATCATGGATCATGGCACAAGTGGCTTCTAATATAAAAATGTTCTTTCTTTCCGCTAATCCATTTTGTTAAGATGTATACGCAACAATTTTTTCCTTTTTTATTCCTTATTTCTTGCAAAATTTTATGAACTCATTTTACATGTATTCTTCACCCTTATCGGACCTTAATAATTTGATTTTCTTCCATGTTTGATGTTCAATTAAATCTTTGAATTCCTTGAATATTTCAAAAGCTTCATCCTTGTGATTCAAATAGTATATCCATGTCTTTCTAGAAAATTCATCAATGAATATGATATAGTAGAGATGGCCACCAATAGACTACACAAGCATAAAACCACATATATCAAAATGAATGAGATGGAGGATGTCAATATCTTTCTCTCACTAGAGGGGAATGATACCCTTATCTTCTTTTCACTTACACAACCTAGACATACTCCATCATGTTGGACTTGAACATTGGGAATAACAAAGACCAATTTATTCAATTTTAGAATAGCATCATAATGTATATGAGCCAATCTTCAATTACATAGCTCGCTTAGATGATTAGCATTATGAATCAATGATATAAGTGGTCTTCTAGTGACTCTATAAAGTCTTTCAAATATTGATCCTAATGTGAATGCATTTCTCATAGGTGAACCAACAAACCATTCCAAAACATTTGGGTCAATGAATGAAACTGTCATCCCTTTATCTTCCAAAGAGGACATAGATACCAAATCCTGCATTAATCATGGAAGATACATAACATCGTGTAGCAAAAAATATTTTCAAAAATTCAATTGAAATTTGACAGGCCCAAAACCATTCACGGGATTAGTGGACTTGTCTCCAATAATAATCTTCAAATTAGTCTTCGTCTCTACTAGATTAGAGAGAACTTGCTTATATCTAGAGAAATGATAAGTGGCCCCAAAATCAACCAACCAACTATCCCATGAATCTAGAGGAGAATAAATAGTAAGGGCAGAAATAAGAATGTACTCAGATTGATTTACAACATTACTTTCATACATGGGAAACCTTGACTTCTTTTGAGGATGACGATCTTCTTCATGGTTTCTTGAGGTATATCTTCCTTTTCTTTCATATCTTTTATCGCCATCATTTCTTTGATCATATTTTCTTCTTTGATTATTGTATTTGTTGCATGGGGCTTCACTGGGGGAGCAATATCATACCACGTGGGCTCATATTTGGGGATATATATTGAGTAAAAAATGGCATAATATATTGGGGGATATAGAGGGGGAAAAGGGTTTTTATATTGACAGGTATAAAAAATGGAGCTCAAAGTTAATGAAAAAATATAAAGGGCTATAAAAAAAAGTTAATGAAAAAACCGATACCTACAATATCTAGTGGAATTAGGGGTTTTCTAAATTGGGAAGGTGTATTGGGTTCACATTGGTAGGGAGTTAAATAATGTGATTGTTATGGGAATTTCCCAATATGGAGTCAAATAAGGGGTATTTTTTAATATGCCACGGATGCACGTGATAGGTTAGAGGTTCACTGAGTGAAGTCCCCATGATCTGTTGTTGTTGCTTCTAGTGTTGTGAAGAGGTCCTTCGTTCTTCTTGGGACAATCTCAAGCATAATGACCATTCTTGTGACAATTATAGCATTCAATATGAAATGATGTTCTATAATTCTTTCTTTTTTCATTTTGAGGAGGAGGATTTCTTGATGGACCTTCTTTTCCTTTCTTTTTCTTCTTTTTGTCATGAGCGATATATGGAATGAGCTCTCCTTCTTAATACTTTTGAAGTATTCCTCTTGATATCATGCTTGATTCTTCTTGTGTAAGCTTTCCAAAAATTTCATCAAATGATGGGAGGACATTGTTGTTTCTTATAATAGTAATGAAGGTTTTCCAAATAGGATAGAGACCTTTGCGAGTCACAATTGATAATTCCATTTCAGGCACAAATTCTCCAGCTCCATGCAATTGATCTCCAAGGTAAGATATCCTCATGATATAGGCTTGTACAAATTCTCCTTTTTTCATCTTGGTGTCTTTGAGTTAATCTTTCAAAGTGATCATCTCATTCAAATTGTTTATTTCATACATGTAAACTATCTATCATACATATCTTTGTAATTCCTTAAATTCCCAACATAGCAAGTAAATGATCTTGTAAACCGTCAGCTATAATTTTCTCTGCTTTGGACTCACCTTTATTGTACCTTTTTTTTAGAGAAGTGGAAGCATTTTCTAGAGGCTCGAACATTCTTCCTTTAATGTACTCCAACACATCATTGTTGTCAGCTATGATCTCCAACCTGAATTTCCATGTAGAAAACTTTGATGAGTCACCCAACTTCTCATTCTCCTTTAAGGTAGAGGAAGACATATTGATTTTGACTAGATAATATCTTTCAACTTTCCAAGAATGATGGCTTCAATTCTTGTATCCTTTTTGGATTTTACTTCACCTTAGATCTGATGCCATGTTAATTTTTCAAATTATTCTATGATGTTACAATTACTTCAACACAATTAAATTTATCATCTAGCAATTCATCCAATTATTAACAATGATTCCAATAATAAACAATAATTGAATATAGAACAATATATGAAATTAAAAAGGAGACAATAACATAACCACAAGGGACACCAAATTGGTCAATGACCATGGAAAACCCCCACCAGGGGGGAAAACCATTTCAAATCTTCTTCTTATTAGATTTTCATAAAATGTTTTTGTAGAGAGTACAATGGGCCTAATAAATAAACGTCCAGTAAATACTTACCCAAAAAATATCAGAAGCAAACTTCCTGAATTACTGTACAATAGAGAGAAACCTTCCAACCTTTAAACATCTACGGTTAACTGTCAAACCCTACATCTGAACCCTAGTCACACTCGTCAAGTTATTCTATGAGTGACTGTGTCCTCCCAGTTTTTCCTGAGACACTTTGAGCGAGATACTATGACTTGCGAGTGACTGTGTATTCTCAGTCGTTCCATCAAAAAATATGAGCAAGAAAATTTGACTTCCTGGTCGCCCTCTTAATCACTGTATGCAAGCGACTATGGTCGGATTATCTCAGCATTGTCTCATAACCTCGATTGCACCCTTCAAGATTTTATGCAAGTGACTGTGGTTTCAGCGTGTCACTTTATGATGATGACCAAATGAGATTCAAGTATCTTCTATTTATAGGATTCTATGGTGCTCCATTTGATGTTGAGGCCGAACTATCCAATTGTACATGTGTGTGAAGCCGACCTATCCCAATGTACATGAGGGCGTACATAAATTCAAAACTCAAATTCTTATTGTCCAAATGAGGTGATATTTAGGTCAATTTTGATCCTCTTCAAAAGGGGAATTCAATGTAATCATCACACCCATCATATGAGATATCCAAGTTGGAATTTGAACCTAGTTTCATAAATTAATAGTGTTGACCAGAATTTATAGCCTACACAAATACTGCATAGTAACATGTAAAATGAATGAGGCCTAAATGTTAAATTAATCTCCAAATTGTTAATTCCATCTTTTAAAATGTAATCAATAAGCCCAACAAGATTAAGAATGGCCATGGAAAATGTTTTGATGGTCGTCATGATTTCTGTGGTGTGGATTACAACAATGGCCATGAGGACAAAAGGTGTAAGAAATGTCATATCTTACTTACCAATGTGACTCATTAAAACTTTACAAAAAAAAAAAACTGCTCTATTTTGAAATTTAGGTAGCTCTTTGTAAGGACGAGCAAGTTTCTTAAGAGTATGTATTTGTTGAATGTTTTAACAAGGAATATTTTTATGGAATATAAAATTTGTAGTATAAAATGAATTAATTTAATGGAAATGATGTGGAAATTGTTAATTTTGTAGTCGATGTGGTGCCATCAGTGGATTCCTTCATGTGCTTGGGACTGGAAAAGGCACAAGAGATATATCATTTAGTTTTTAGGCTTCCAAAAGTTGTTTCTCAAGATAAGTCCCAACTCGAAGAAGATCTTCAAATTATAATATCCAAGCATTTTATTAATATCTTGGGGAAGTGTAATGCCCCACTTAAATATTATCCTACAAATTTTGTTAATGTTTACATTATCTAAAAATATTGAGAAATTTAGGTCTAATATAAAATTCATGATTTCCATTATTTAAATTCTCCACTTACCTTCTCAAATTGAATATTGGGTAGAATTTGGTCTCCTTCCATTATTTCAAAATGTATGTATTCATTTCACATTACCCAATGTACCTTCACATTTATTAAGGAGAAGACATGGTCCTCTCCATGTAATTACATTTCACATTCCCCAATGTACCCTCACATTTACTTGGGAGAAGACATAGTCCTCTCCAACTCATTATCAATATATATATTCATTTCAAATTACCCAATGTACCCTCACATTTATTAAGGAGAAGACATGGTCCTCTCCATGTAATTACATTTCACATTCCCCAATATACCCTCACATTTACTTGGGAGAAGACATAGTCCTCTCCATCTCATTATCAATATATATATATTCATTTCACATTACCCAATGTACCCTCACATTTACTAAGGAGTAGACATGGTCCTCTCCATGTAATTACATCTCACATTTCCAAATGTACTCCTAGCTTACTTGGGAAAAGAGAAGTCAACTATAGGGATGGGTGAGAAGTGAATGACATTATGAGAGGTGGTTGAGATGGAGAAGGAAAGGAGGGTATAAAAAGGGAAGGGGGAAGGGAGAAAAGGGGGGAGTCTTGGGAGGTCTTGCTTATGATTATGGGGGTTGGTTGTGATTGTTTGAACTTGTTATGATTTTGGGAGACCTTGGAAACCTATGGAGGTTTCTTGGGTTTGAGAGGAGGAAAAGTATTGTTATCTGGTTTTGCACATTCTTCTTGAGGACACACTATATCTAGTTGGACTTGGGCACGGAGGGCTAGGGAACCTGTGGAGGTTTCCTGGGCTAGGAATTTATTTCCTAGTTGGCTGGGAGGTAAATCCGGTTGGGTCGGTGAGAAGGAGCGTTCAGCTGGAGCTATACGACAAGGTATCATCATCAACCGCCGGAACAGGTATTTTTCCATGAACTACTCTTGTTAGGTTGATATCAATGGAATGCTCATCTTAATTTATGTTGCTTATGATAAAATGATAAGATGTTCAATGTTTAAAATTTTGTGTGAAGGTCACCAAGCTCCTTTTATTACTTGCAAATCAACAGTAAAATAGATCTGTTAGTGTATAATAGAATAAGGCTCTAATAATAGAAATCGGGTTCTTACACATGGTATCAGAGCCAAGTTAAACCTCTAGGACCTATGGACCCCTATTTTAGCTTCCTTCTCAAATTGTTAATTTAATTTACTGGCATTGTCTTTTGAGCTGAAACAAGAAAATGTCAGTTAAATATCATTCATTCAACACACAAAATTATTAGTCACCTAGCAGAACAATCACTAATCTGTCTTCAATCCCTTTTTCTTATTGAAGAGGAAAGGAATTGAATCTTCAATATTCCTCTATATTGTCACCGTAATGAGTTTTCTTATTGAAGAGGAAAGGAATTGAATCTTCAATATTCCTCTATATTGTAACCGTAATGAGTTAATTCTGGACTACTGCCTTACTGATAATGAAGTTGGCTTTACTAGCACTCTGTTCAATTTCCCTGTTCTGTTTGAAAGTTGCTCGATCCAAAGGTTGGAGGCCTTGCACCTACTGCCTGTTGTAGAGGTGGTCTGGTGATTTCTCACCCATGGGATTTGGTCAACTCTACTCACTGCCAGATGTGAAGGTGAGGCAGCTCCCCTCCCAGACATAGCGCAGGCAGCTCCCCTCCCAGACATGGCGCGCGAAGTCCATTCGGGTATGTCTTTGTCCACATTAACTATCTGGATTGTGGAGGAAAAGGATGCACTTGTTTAAGTGGCATTTTACTTTTTTTTTTCCCTTATTAGTTTGGTTTCCAGACTTTTCCTGGAAGGGTTTCAGGTTTTCCTGGAGGGGTTGCACTCCATGTTACCCACTGCCCGATAAAGGGTATTCTTCTGTATGTCTCTGATTAATTTGCAGAGGTGGTCGCATTAGGCATTGCCAGTCGGAATGCTAAGTGGAGCCATTTCAAATTATAGCCATGTTATAAACATGTCGAATCGGTCTTCTGTATGTCTCTGATTGATTTGCAGAGGTGGTCGCATTAGGCATTGCCAGTCAGAATGCTAAGTAGAGCCATTTCAAATTATAGCCATGTTATAAACATGTTGAATCGGCAACAGTGTAGCGCCCGTGGCCTAATGGATAAGGCGTATGAGAAAATATAAGTGTTTTGAAAACTGTGCATCTGGGGAATCGAACCCCGGTCAGTACCATGGGAGGGTACTATGATACCACTACACCATATGCGCTTCAGACTCTGTGAGAATGTAAATGATAAAGTTCAGTTTTAATACCTTAGTTTTTGGCCCGCTCATTTGTAAGAGCAGGAGCCCTTGTAAGGTTTTGAAGCTGGAAACACTGCGGCCTTGAAGTGGTATAAATCTGAACATTGTCTTTTCTCATGAATATGTAGGTATATATGTCGTTTGACTTTCACATTTAAGTTATGGTCAGCTGTTCTTTTCTCTATTCTAATAAGCGACCATGGATGTTATTTCCTCTACGGGTTATTATTCAGCTTGATACAATTTCTTTTCCATATTGTGGTTCTACTCTAGGTGGAAGTGACGGTTCTGTTTTTCGTTATAAGCTTGTGTGCATCACAGTCTTTGGGTTATTCTGGGTTTTAGTCTTGGATCGAATGGGTAAGTCTTTTATCATTTACAGTATTGTTAATAACCAGAATTATATTCGTGAACACAGTGTCAGCTCTTTAAATTTGGTATGAGGGTTTTATTCTCAAATAGCTTTCATTTCTATGACTTATTCTCTGCTGGGGGCCTCTATCCATGGCTATCCAATTAGGATGCACAGAGGTCTGGTATTTGCACCATTATTTGTGCTCGTTATTCACTCACAGTTCAAGCTTCCTTGGAAAAATCCTCTAATTTACATGGCTGGTTTTTTGCATGCAATAGGCCTCATAATTGTTTGAATTTCTAAGTTCGCACCAGTCTTATTTTTAAAACAGTCTACTCCTTAAATTCTTAAAAAAAAGGGGGGGTTCCAGCCTTTCAAAAAATATAAGTGTTTCTTCGTCAAAAGAAGTTCCAATCCTTCCAAAAACAAAATATATAATCAGTCGGGTTCTGGTTTCATAGGATTGAAACAGAAGTGTTATCTTTCCGCCCACTTTGGTAGCTATGTTCTGAGAAGATTACCATGATTTCCATGTTGTCAAAACTCTCACTGTCTTCTAATAAAGTCAGTATAACATTCGATGCTTCAACTCAAAAGCAGAATTAACACCACAGCCAGCGCTCCCAAGGCCAAGGCAGCGAACGTCGAAACAACAGAGTGAGAACTGTGTGCGAGCATGGTCAACTTGAAAAATGCATGCATTCTTTACATTCATTGGACCGGTTCTCAAACTCTTCCGCATATGCATGTCTGCTTGAGGAATGCATTCAGAAGAAAAATCTCTCAAAAGGAAGATTAGTTCATGCCCATATGAATAGTAACAAGGAATTCAAACCAAATATCTCTGTCCTAAACATCCCTTTTAAACATGTATTGCAAATACGGAAGCATAGACGATGCATGCAATTGTGTAGCCAGTTTTGACTGGATGCATAACTTTAAACGATTTGGATTTGAATTGAAAAGAAAATCTTTGCTGAAAAAGAAATAAACAGGGACAGAATATGGCCATTGACTACTCTTGACCTATGATAAATTTAAAATTTAGAGCATGTTAGCATGGGCTAGATTCATAAGGTCATAAATATGTTTCGAATATATATATAATGGCTGCTGTACTAGATTTCTTCAAAAAAAAAAATCAATGTTGCTGCAAAAGAATGCACTTTAAACTATTGATGAAAAATTGACTTCTTCCCTGAAGATGACTACTGATGCAAAATGTGCCACTGGTGTATCTGAAGATGTCTGCCAATCATATCGCAAGTCTGTTGATCCATATTTCATTGTTAACCTATACACATTCTTGCCACAACTGTACAAGCCTGAGATGATCCACAATTCCTTGAAGATCCCTCAAGGTCTTTTCACACTTAATTGAGAGGATATACTTTAATGAAAATATTAGCCTAAATCTTATACAAAGTTTCTATGCCACAGACCTTAATATGATTTTGCAGTATAAATCAACCTTCAATTTTAATGCATGTCATACCTTGAGAGATGAGACGTTTATCTGTCAATAGGAGTGCTTGAAGTTTCTTTTAATAACTTTCTCCTTGTGATGAGGATTCATGCTTCATACTATCCATGGTCCTAATGTGTTGATATTGAAACTGCCTTCAGACAAGCCAAGTACGAATGCCTTAATGAAATTACTTCTCATAACTGACACGGGTATCTCAACAGGTGTAAACGGATGCCAGTTTACCATTTGGGTTTCCAGGGTAACCCTCTGTTATCTTATGGTGTGTTAATTGATTGTATCGTTGATATTTGCTATCGGTTGCTTCGTCTTGGCATATGGTTGTCTTTTCTGTTCAATTAACAAACCAGATCACTGCCAGTACTCATTTTGTTTCAAGCCACTGTGAGGGCCAAAAAAGCTGGTTATCTCAGACCATTCAATTGAGAGCTAGAGGAGATCGACAGTCTATGGGAACATAATTGTTGGCTATTATTTCCTTTTCTAGACTAAATTTCTATCTTAATTACTGGAAATCAGCAATTTACTCCTTCCTTGGCTGTTGTATTGTTGGAGGGAAACCTTATGCCTAGCTCTTCTCTTGTATTTACTGGAATTTTATTACAGTACGTCACTACAAAGCTTGCTTTGATTTCTTAAGCATCTCTGCAATTGTTCACACAATCAATTAACAACAGCTATGTTTGCAGAGATATATGTGTGGAATTGAGAACCCAATCTCGCAATTGGATTGATTGTTGGTTTAAGTGACTAAGTGTTATAAATTCTTGGCCACTGGCATAGTGTGTTGGCCAGTAAGTTGGTGTGTCCAATTGTCGTGTTAACCACATAGTACAGCCTTGTATTCGTAGCTTTGCATAGCGTACTCTGTTTGATCTCTTCCTATTAACTCAATTTTGACTATCTCCTCAGGTGCATGATTAACCTCATAAATCTGGCCATTCCTTTGATTGGAATGTACTGAGCATTGGACCACAAACGTAACAGCGAAGCATGATATTAGCTACAGCCATATTTTATAAGCAAACAAACAAACAAGAAGCATAACCAAACCAAAACATAAATCTTCAGCCTTCACCTATAGTCTGTTTTTCAATAAACTGTTTTCCTCTAGATTAAGGTTATGTATATTATACGGTACCTATAGCAGCTTTTCAGTAGTAAAGCTCTTTCGCAGATGGGTTACCTACTTGAAAACCCCTAACAAAACTAAACCAGATATTTATAGAATGGAAGCTCTCTCTCCAACACTTTCCAGTGTAACAAACACAGTAACTTTCAATACAGAGTTTGTCTAAATGATTAGATGCTTCAATGTTGTTGTCCAATACTGTGATCAGGGTAATGATCCATTGTTCTAGGATTTCTTCAGACAACGGTACCTCAATGCTCTTTATGGCAGAGGATTGAGAAAATTGATCTAGACATCTTCTTCTAACAGTTTAAGAGTGAATCCCATGAAAATGAAGGAGCTCCAATATCTGATGACAATCAAGATAACTTGTAGGGTATTGAGTCTTTAAGCTTCCAGGAATATCATTGACTTATCAATGTGACTGCTCTGACATGTATAGATAAGGCTTTGAAGAGTTCTTCAACATAAGTGTCAGCGACTTGACACACTGCCACAGGGACTGTCCCAAGGTCGGCTTTACGGATGGCACAGTCTACTTGAATTGAGTGAGTATATAAACCATAAGACTAGGACTTGGTCTCCTCACTGATATAAGGTGCAGATTAAAATAGATAATATTCAGCATTCTTCAGAGTGATACTCTTTATGGATGTTCCTTATAATACCACTGCCCAGAATTTGATGGATACATCTCTAAAAGAATGAGATTTGAGATTAGATCCTTTTAAGCGATAGTATGATGCTGTCATTTATCGAGTTGTTGCAGCAATGTTATTGAGCCACGCCATAGAGCGAGCATCACAGTGAGTGGCTTGCTAGAGAGTGATTTATACTAGATAGTAGAGAGCAGAGCATCGAAATCAAATTATGAACTGTAGAGTAAACTATACATCATATTGATGTACTCGAGACTCTACCAATTACTGAGACATGGATGCCGAAAATATATGAAAAGTGTAGAGATCAACCATCACATATTGTAGTGAAACATGCGTATTGCAAACCGTACCATTGGTGATTGCGGATTGTGCCCATATATCATACCTTGAGAGATTAAGAAAAATTCAAATACCATAACACTTTAGAATGATACCATACGATTGTAATGCCTTAGATGATACCACGAGGCCATCATACATGTAGTGCAGAGACATATTACGGAGTGATGTTGAGATCAACCATATAATGCCTTGGAGACATCAAGACAATGTATAAATTATCATATGTGTATATATATATATACTGTCTTAAGATCATATATATTGTTCTGTAGCGATGATGCCATACACATATTGTACTGTATAAACAAACTTGTAGCATTATCTGGGAACGGATTATCCCAGCATGAGAAGTTGATTGACATCGTCATTTCTATTAGAAGATGCATGCTACTGTAATCGCATCCTACATACTCCAGCATATCTACTCACTGATCCATTTGTCCCTAAAAAGGTGCCCTTTTCGCCAAAATTTCAAAAAGGGGCAACAAAGAGATGACTGGATATTCAGAATGATCACCTACAGACATTATTTTCACAATTCCCTAATTCATACTATTTAACTGCCAAATAATATTCAAAAGTTGTTGGAAAACTGAATTAACATTACAAGTTTGGCAAGGCTCTAATTAGTGCGATAGTTATCCTTCAGAGCCCTGGAAATCGATTCAACCAAGACAAAAACAAATATCATTCAAGAGAGATGTTGCTTTAAACTTGGAACTTACTTCCAATTCAGCTTCTATTGCTAAGTTGTAAGGCTACATTTCTGGTTTGAAGTTTGTAGAAATGCCACAATTCAGCTTTCAGGAAATTATACGTTCCTTTTCAAATTCACAGAAGTTCAAGTCTCAAGATCCTAAACAAATACAATCATACTCTTGTCAAACTGTTTGATTAGATATTCCAGCTACACTTGTATATCTGAAACACAACTTAGGATACAACATTTTAATACTACACATTCTGTCAGAGTGCCATTGCACCACTATGGGCAATTGTTAGTATTGAAGCCAACCAAGACTTATGCCTGGACTCCCTCCAAAATTCACATTAGCATAAGGACTACAATAAACAGCACCTCCACTTCAGCATGATACTTTTGTTTTGTCACATTAACATGACTTTACATCTCAAAAGATTCTGTGAATGGCATTACTACAGGAAGCATGGCTGAAGGGTATTGAACTTTTGTCATTATCATGACAAGCACATCAACTTGCCACACTGCTTGACAGACTGAAGATAAATATATATTAGTTCAGTCATGTGCTGAGTCATCCTAAAAAAAAAAAAAACCTTTTTATCTTTTATGGCTTTAATTCTAACTAACTAATTAAGTCTATTCTATATTCTAGCTGTAATTTTGATGGCAAATCAGGAAAATGTCGTTCTGCTCTTCTACAATTTTCCCCATCTCCTTTTCTTCAATACCAATGGTTTTGTTTGGATGGTGAATAACACTTTCTAGTTTATTCATCCATTCTTTAGGATGACATAAATTTTGTTAATAACAATTGAAATCACTGAAGGACTGCTTTCAAGCAGGCTTGGTTCAACTTAATATATAATGGTTGTGTTTATATCACTCAAAATCTTCAAAGGATTACTTTCAAGCATGTGTAGTTGAGTTTGATACATCGCTGGCTACAAATGTAATTTCCTTTTTATTTATACATGCACAAGGAGATATTGGTATCTAGAACACACTATCATCCATGCCACCCAGAGATTGTATTGTACTGCTGCCATTATAACCCTTGGCCTGATATAATAGCCTGCAAATCATACTGGGCAGTTTAGCTAGGATTTGAACTGAGGTGGGCGGCATTAACACCATTAGTCCCAACTACTCGGGCTACCCCTGACGTGCAGTTTCAAATGTAAATTATTCTCATCAAAGATTGGTATTTTATTGGGACGCTAAGACAATGTCTACTCAATTGTTACCGTAGGAATGATCAAACTTTGGGGTGTATTGCATCATTGTTGTGTCAACTTTCTTGTTCTGGAACTAGTATATATCTTCTATTTTATTGTTATTGCGGATGCATTTTTTTACATACATAGTCTTGTGCTTGGGGGTTGGTGTCTTCTGTCATAACTAAACATCATTAATGTGTTTATTTGGCACTAGTTTGACCATTATATGCTGGAATCTAAACTTTAATTTCATTTACAGCACTGCTCTCTTGAAAATTTGGAAAATTTTGACATTGTTCGAATTTGATTCATATTTGAAATAACACTTGAATGCTCATTAATTGGTATACATCAGGAAGCACTAAGGGAGCATTTCTCCGCTAATTCATCATTTACTCAGTCGAACTTGAGGACAGGGGTCTATTGTTTCAATAGGACGAACTGCCATAGGTGCCCTTCTTCTATAATCTGCTCACAGTTACTCGTAGCATGCCTTCAGAACTACTATATAATGACTAGAATATCCCAAGGCTATTACAGAAAAGTCATGCTAAACACCACAAATGTAACAGTTTCAGCTCAAACCTCAATCATCTAATGTTAAAATAAATTGTTTGATCCTTTTCTCAGACAACACATTGATAACCCTATCCAAATTCACAGATTTAGGACACAGTGATGAAGTCAATGTGTGTTATGTACCGCTAGGACTAAGGTCAGCATTCAAACAACTTATAAATGTAAATATTTTTTCACGTCTGACATTTGTATTGTGCGTTAAGATCTCAACCAAAAAAAAAATCCTGTTCTTTCCACTAGTCCAAGCAAATGACCTTTCTGTCTTGTTGAATGAATTCACACAGATTTATGTAGTCCCTTCTATAGAGGTTTTAATCTTTGCTCAAATATCTAAAAGGAATCCTGTTTCATTGCCCATATTTACAAGAACTAGTGGATGTCGCTCTTAGCCTTTGGAATCCTGTTTTCCATGTCACAAAGGATATCAGAATCTCGTGTCCTTGAATTCATGATGGACATGCTCACAGTGATGAAAGTAAGAAGTACTTGACACTGAAAGATCAAATGTCAGGTCTCTCCCTCTTCACTTTCGTTCTTCAACCATGTTGTAGAAGTCCTTTCTTTTCCAAAGTTACCCCACATTGGTAGGTAACAGTTATCCCCAACTTGGGGACAAGTGTCCTCCTTGGGCATTTGAGGGCCCCATCATCTCACCACAAAAATGGCCTTCACAAACTATGCTCAACATGGGGTTGCTAACATGAAGTCCGTAATCCAATGAAACCACCTCAACATCTCTAAGCTGCAATGACCCTTTCCACTATTCTTCACGATCAAGTAGAGCAAGACAACATCAAATTTTGGAAGATTATATGCTGTAGCTGTTAGCTTACACACAAATCTGGGCACTTTTCTATCAGGAGAATGCTTAGGATTGTGGTCATTTGAGTTGCTGAAAGGCTCCTTAGCCCAATTTTGGGAAGACTGCTGTGGAGAAATTTGTTCAGTAAGAAGTCTTGTAATGTTGTTCCAATATTTACATTAAGGAGCTCCAACAGTTTACCAAGGTCATAATTACTTTGAGAGATATCCATAAAAAAAAGTATACTTCATGTCCCAGCCTGCCCTGTCAACATTCAAACATGGCTTGTCAGACCTGCATGTTAAAACATTGAATGTTGGGGTGTCACACCAGGTCAAAGAGTGCCTCCACTATTCCTTATTTAGAGTTTGTAAGCTAGCTACCAAGAATCCAAGCTCCATAATTAATCTTTCACTAACGGCACCTTCCAAATACTCACAGGATTCATTACAACATCCTTGGTTGGGGAAGCACTACTAGAAGTTATAGGTTCCAAATGCCATGAACTTTCTCCTTCACAATGATCCAAGTGGTCCTGTACGAGAATTTCATTGTGATCATCAATCTCCAAATGATCTTCTTGGTCAGGTCCACACAACCCCTTCTCTGCATCTTACAAATTTGAATGTCTTTGCCTTGTAGAAGATAAGATCCACAACTTCTGGGATCATTTTCCTTGTATGTTGTCCAGCATGGAAGTTCAACATTATGATTATCATCCTCAAGGAAATCATCAAAAGGAAGGACCTTCATGAGGCAAATTTCTAGTGGAATTTGGCTCATTCTTTTCACCATTATAGATGTCATAAATAAGGTTGCTTTTATCATATTTATCATTAGGATCACCCCATATCTCTTGAGGGTCATCAAGAATTGGTAGTTTATCAATGTAGATCATATATAATCTTCCTTTGCTTCACCGAAGATACCAATCCAGATGCATGCATGTGTCAGAATTATTGTGGTATTCTTTTCTCAGATATACATTGTTTTGTCCTTCAAATTCTTAGCACAATCCTTCCTCTGGAATATACTCATATTTTTTTTAAATTCCTGGACAGAAAACTCATCATAAGATCTGGAAAATTGGTTGAAAGACTGAAATTTCTTCCATGCTTGCATCATCTTCAGAGGATGCCATGAAAGCTTCTTCTTTTAAGACTATTTCATTATCATCACTTGATTTCTGATGAATACCAGGGGTTTTTCTTGCTGTAGGATTGTGGTATCACGATTATCTTCTTCCACAACGGCCTTGTTATTTTCAATAAAACTTTCAATCCCTGTTTTAAAGCAGTACATTCTTATGTAACCTGTTCATGGAATCTGCCGAAGGAGCATCACTGCTAACATGCTTAGCTCAGATAAAAATAAAAATGGGCTGATATTCTGGCAGCAAATCATGTACACAATCCCGATTCGAGGGAAGCTCAAGGCTCTCTTTTAGATTTGGAGTTGTCAGAGTCTGCTTTGCATGTGGAATATGATGTTGAAAACACATCTTCTTTGTTTCCATCCTCAAGATTCTCACCCAAAACTTCATCAAAAACTTCATGTCACTCACAATAAGGTTTTTCAAGAGGATAAAAAAACACCAACAAGGCCTTCATGCTGTGAGGCTACCAACAAGTGCTGGTAGGTACCTTTGAAACCCTGTGATTTTGGACCACGGAATCTGAGAAAGCTCTTCATCAGAGTCTTGAGAGAATAGACCATATTTTGGACTAGAAGAGTATTCAAGAGAACCATAATGCTATTGTCCCAAAAAGAGCACATATAACTCTAGCACGACATCTTCATGTCTTTCCTTCAATTTTAACATATGCTTCATAAATGCCAGGATATGTGGAACAACATCAAAAGGGTTTTCCTGCAAATTTCGGAAAGTCTTTACCATAGTTAGGAGGATGCTTGTGTGAGGTATCTTACAATATTCTTAGTATCCAAAGTGGGATACAACACATGCAAATCCCAAGGGACCATCTTTTATCCATATAAAACCTCAATTGTGAAAATTCAAATTTGCAATTTCGTATCTTTTCACAATGGAGTCAACAAGGTGAAAAGTAAGGATAACACAACTAAAGGTTGGGATGGTGAAGACTTGAATAAGGCAATTATTCCATTTGTTTAGTTATTTCTCATTTGACAGGTCATATTGTGAGCTGCATTATATATCATAAAATTGTCTTAGTACTAGTAAATAATGATTAAATATATAATAAATTTGAACCTTTGACATTTAGAGGACATTTCTCCCATATGAGATCGTGCTGGAAACAGTTTTTGAAGTTTTGAGTTTTTACGCGATTAATTAATTGGTTTCGAAGATGAAAAAAAAAAAAAAACATCAAATTGGAAGAGTGAGACTTTGTTTTAAAAGAAA
>APFE030036892.1:709631-731860 GCA_000404065.3 Pinus taeda | reverse complement strand
AATAAATTTATTGAGAAAGGAGACCATTTTGCAACTACTGCACCCTATTCTATGTGGTTAACAATCAAATATGCATCTTCGTGTGATTGATGTGAGAACCTTTAAATTTCCAATAGCTTTGTAGGTGAGTAAAAATGATTTCTTAAATAACTTTCATGGTTAACACAACATATATTAAAGTAAATGTAGCTATTGACAAAATTTACGTATTAAAATAAATATAGTTATTGACACAATTTATGAATATAGATTAGTTGATTAGATTATGAGGTATCGAGTAATTAATTAAATTAGATTATTTTTTTTAGGGGTTGAAAATATAAATAATTTTGAGGATATCTATATATATATAGTGAATTAAAATATTTTTTATTTATTTTTAAATATATTTTAAAAAATAAATTTAAAATTATACACAAATATTATTAGAAATGTAAATAAAAATATTAATTAGAATTCTGATTTTGATCTTTCATAATTATTGGAATTTCTCCACACCAAATCGTAATAGATTAGGTGTCCAACACTTATTAATTCAAATGGATGTATATGATTTTAAAAGGAGAACTGAAATACAAAAATGCATGGCAATGAATGGTTCAATGTGTTCTCTAAAATAGTGGTTTAAGGCAGACCACAAATCAAATGAGACATAAGAACTTGAGGTATTTACTGTTGGTGGTTTAAAGATGACAACCAACTCTAGAACTACAACTAGAAGCAATTTTGAATTTGGCTCTAGAAGCTAAAGTATTCTATGAAGTGGAAGTGATCCTTATGATGGTTAGAAGCTAAACACAAAATAATGTAGCAGAAATTGAAGTCTTATGCCGATGGTTGTTTAAGGCAAGCCACCAACAAGCAAATGCTCATGGAGCATGAATCTCTCTTTAGCTACAACTCTGAATTTGGCTATGAATGACTTTATATCTTGGCTTTGTCAACTCGATCTAGTTTAGGTTGGGGCTCAAGATTGCTTGATGTATCTCTGAATATGGTAGTTAACCATCAATTCCCTTGTTAGATATAAAGTGAGAAGACGAAGAAATATCCACAAGACGTATCAATACTTAAGAATGAACTCTAAGGTATGACTGATATATATTCTTAGGTATTGAAGGCCAGTGTAAAGAATCAATCCATCCAAGGTGAATCATTATTCTTGCAGAAGTCTGGTTTCTAAAGAATCTGTAAATGATGATTGTGTTTTCCACAATTCTTACAAGGTTGAAGATCAAAATAATGATATTTGAAGTGGCCAAATCGATCAAAATGTTGGCATCCAATAATCCGATGTGAATGTGGAGATGGAGCAAGCGAAGATGAAGTGTCTTTAAGAAATTGAACAGTTCGAAATTAATGGGTATAGAATAGTGTGATATGTGAAAGGACACATCCTTGTCATATCGAAGACCAATTTTGTTCTAGTTGATGAAATTTTTTCCCAAGTTCTGATGATGGGCTAGGAAAGGACAACATGAAAATTTGCATCTTCATGCAAATATACTCCTGAAATGCCTCACTAATATGATTAAATTCTAGTTTCTAATGATAATTTTTCTTAAACTCAAACATAGAAGTGTTCTAAAAATAAACCACATTAGAGGAAATTTTAGCCTAAAAGTGCCCATGAAATTTTCATGTAATTTCTATGCATAATATGTAAACTAATCAAAATATTTTAAATTTAAGAAGAGGTACATGTAAATATTTTGGAGGAAAAAAAGAAGAGCTACTTCTTTTAATTGTACTTTTGGCATATATCCTTATAGGTTTAGTCAAATTTCAAGTGTAGACACTTGTTGGATGTGGAAATAAATTACACATCCAACGAGTACCAATCATGCATACTTTTGAGAAGATCCACATTGATAAAAATTGAAGATACATTAAAAAGTGTATTCAACACATTTTTTTAATGCATCTTCATTTTTTTGTCAATGTGGGTCTTCTCAAAAGTATGCATGATAGGTACTCGTTGGATGCGAAATTTAATTCCGCCTCCAACAAGTATCTACACTTGAAATTTGAGTAAACATATAAGGAGATAAACCAAAAATACAATTAAAAAATGTAGTTTTCTTCTTTTCCCTCCAAAATTCATAACTCTTATTTTATTCTTTTAACTATTATTTTTCCTTAGGATACCACTTTTAGGTTGAAATTTCCTCTAATGGTCGAGAATGATTATGTCATTTATTGTAGCTCAACTTACTATAGTTATGACCCAAGTTGGATAAATTCAATCTTCTCATGTACATATTGTAGATGGATTTTAATGTTAGTGAGAGTGGTTTTGTTTATTTTTACAATATCATTAACAATAGAGGTTATTAGAGTTTTCAATAACTCTAATACTTCACCAATTCAATCCATTTTCTTAACAAATTAACCTCAAGAAATGACAGGTGTCAAATTTAACCAAAAAAACACCTGTAAAGGAAGATAACTTCTACTAGATCACTATAATTGCACATTAAGTAGCATATTACAAACAAAAATAGTGAAGAAATCCTCTCGATTTTGAATTAAGTGAATCTCACAAGATTTTATCCTAACACCTTTAACATAAATGGACAACATGGTCTAAAAACCCTAGACATACATTATTATTGTAAACATCACAATAATGACTACACCAATTTCGAAACATACGTGACAAGTCAATACATTAAATTAATGATTTATATTAATAATTGATGCCACTAAAGGTTGGAACACCTTAGATCTCAGTTCCGAGGAAGATATTACTGAGTTTTGTCTCTTTCCCTATAATTTCACACCCTTATCCAAAGAAAAATTGAATCTCTAGAAAAAAGTCAACTTTTATGTATCACCCGCATGTTTTAATGACAACTTTAATATTTAGGTAATATAATTATTAAATTTTAAATATTATATAATAATTATTATTATCATACTTTATTTATAATAATTTTTATAAAACTTGACTTTAAATTTTTTATGCTCAATTAAAGGACAACATGTGACTTCAAGGTGATATTTAGCACAAGATTGGAACGTTGTTACAGATTCCCTTTGAATTTGAGGGGAATGTCCTAACAAGAACGGGCGGTGTCCTTGTTCCACTCAATACATGGGAACTTTGAGTAGAATTAAAATGAGATAAATTCGCCAGTATCGTCAAGAGGAGCAGTTCCAGTTTGTTTATCATCAACACTATTATACTCTCATTAGTGACCATGAACATCTTTAGTTACAATGGAGGATCTTATCAAATTCTTCCTAAATTGGATATAGTTGGGGGTGATCATGCAGGATTTAGTTTGCATTGAAACTATGGTTGGGGAAAGTTCAATCCTCTTGAATTGCACAAGGAATTCCCAAATAAATGTTGCGCTCTTCTTCTTTGGTGTGTTGATCATCATTATGGTGATTATATTTATATATATAATATATAATATGAGAGAGAAGAGAGAGAGGAGGAGATGAGGAGAGAGAGAGAGAGAGAGTGTTCCCAAATACTTGACTATGTGAGTTTATGGTGATTTAAAAGTACATAAAATTATATTTTCTAACTTTCACAAAAGCAGTCTACATGCATGAATCGCTTAGTGGTTTCCATAATTATATTGGTTGTTTTCTTGATCGTTGGTGTGATCAATTGCAAGGTAAAAACATGTTACATCCCCATTTATATTTTTCTATATTCACTTGTTTAATAATTTCTTGAGTCCAGTTAATGGTCTCATTTATGTCCGTTAATATTGAATTAAAATTGTTCTAAATTTTTTTGTAAATGTTTAAAATTCTAAGCAAAGACTGCATATAACATGAAAATAGAAATATTTATATTTGATAGTTTGTAACAATATTCATGTGTTTTGCCTTTCAATTCAAGTACTCTGTCGGGATTACTCTATTCATGGAATTTACAATGTTTATGAACTTTTACATTTTATTATGCATATTTCATAGGGCTTAACATATCTCTGTAATATCTTTGTCATAATATTTTCTCATATCATAGATAAGAATTCCCAAAGAGGCTGATGTGAGACCCAAGAACTAAGGCCAATTAGGGCGTTGTTACATAACAAGACAGAGGCCCATTAGGGTGTTTTTTTTTGGGGTGAATATTCACATTATATTAACATGGAAACATACATAGGGAACATGAAAAAAATCTTGGGGGATATTCGCCCATCACCAATCAAGGTTCTCTGCCCTTATAGAGAGAAACCAAAGAACCTTTCCAAAATTTGCATATCAAGTCTTGTGCATTGCATCATCAGAATAATGATTAATCTAAAGATTACAAAATTTAGAACACTCATTTTGTGGTGGGACCGAGCCATCAATACACAAACCTTGAAGAGAAGACAAAACATGAAGAAAAATTGTCGTGTTATTACACCATAACACAAAAATGTGGCTCTTCCTTGAGCCACCCAATCCTTTTTCTATTTCCATGGATATATAACCTATATCCTTACTAAGGTTTTCTTCTTACCCCCGGTACAACAGGTGCAAGGGAAAATACAGAACATGGTTTTCCTTAGAACTCTTTTAACATACTAAGAGGGGCTAGACACATCCTCCCTCTCCACAACGGTGCTCTCAGAAAGAGAAACATGACCACCATTGTTGCTTTAGGTCTAGGTCGCATGTCTATCCTTGAAAATTTATCTCTTATCCTTGTTGTACCTTCTCTTTCCTTTGGCGTGTACTAGAAAATATTTGGTCTTTCTTCCTTAACATGACCACCATTGTTTCTTTAGGTTTAGGTCGCATGTCTATCCTTGAAAATTTATCTCTTATCCTTGTTGTACCTTCTCCTTCCTTTGGTGAGTACTAGAAAAGATTTGGTCTTTCTTCCTTCTTCAAGATACTTTGAGGGTTACTAGGGTGGGGTGGCTCATACTTTTTTAGCCAGCCATCCCATTTCCTCAAAGAGATTCTAGCTCCTTCTACCTGCAAGAAAAAGGATTATTCAAAATTTCAAGTAACCATTAGGGGTAAGGTCCCCTTGTCTTTCCATTAACCAAGAGACACTATAAAGAAAATATCTTCTAACACAGGTTATAACAGAGGATTTTAGTGTTATAAAATTGGCAAAAATTGTCAAAAAAGCATCCTCTAAAACATTTTTGTGATAGTAGATGTTTTAGTAAAGATTATAATAGAACTTTATCACAACTGAAAAAATTTGGGTGATTGGATGTTTTAGCAGATGTTTTTTTGTGGTGTTCCTCTTGAAAAAAGTAGCACCAGTGCGCTACATGTACAAAAGCAGTGGGCTGCATAGATAGCTAAAATCACCGAGGTGTTGAATGTAAATAGTAATGGAGCATGAAATGTATACTGGCCCCATGCTTATCTATCAAAAAATGCCCTTGGGTATTCTTTTAAAGAGAAGCATCGGGGCATGCAAAAAATAATTGCAATCTCGGTGATTTTGTTTAAACTCGAGTGTCGATGTGTATTATTTCTGTAAATGCACTTGGGTGTTAGGGATATAAAAGGACTAGTGATGTTAATTTTACTAATGCACCATGTATGGAAGTAATATTTTGTAGAAACGGGGTGTTAGTTCTATAAAAGAACTAATGCGTTAAGAATTACAATGTATCAGGGCATTAATTCCAAACAATACAAGTGCTTGAAGAAATAAACGCCATGGTGTTGTCGTTTTTCAAAAAGGCATCGATCATGAAAAGAGATGTCATTATGGTTCTTTTATATAACATGATGCGCCCGTGTGTTTTTATGTTATGGACGCACCGATATTTTGTATCATATTTTCTCTTTTCTGGAAACATCGTCTTGTGACATTGCAATTATTGTAATTTTTGAAACTCATTATTCATAAAAAAAAATTGACGTATTTCTTATAACAATATTCATATCAATTAAAATTTATTAGTACATTTCTATATTATGTTTGTATTAATATTTTATATTAAGATTTCACATCTCTTCATCATAATATTTAATCATCCATATATTTAGTCATTGGTGTAACATTTGATAGTGACATTGGATAACACAATAAAATAAATGAAGATGTATTTTATTATATATTAATAAGAATCTCTTTCTCATACAAGATGAGATGGTTATTGGTAACCCCTTTTTTTTCAATTGGGACACCATTCCATTACATCAAACAAAATGTAGGATTTTCGCATACAATGATTTCAAAAATACAATAGGTTGTACTGATATCCAAATAGATTTCAATCTTCGCTAGAACTATTGTTAGTGCTGGAGCTACTTCCATGGATTAGTTTATTTGGAGGAATGTTTTGTTGATTTCATCGGTTGTCTTCTTGAACTTGTTGTATCTGCAAACATAAAAATATAGTGCAATGAGTGTATCTACATTGGTGAGAATAATGAAAATTGAAATAAATAATTTACATAAATGTAAATCAAATAAAAATGTACCATAGTAAGAAGTTAGTCGTAAACTGTGAACATTTTTTCAAAACCAAGTTTCATGCCTTGTTGCAACAAGTCTTTTGTTGGCGTAGTTCCATACTTTGTTTCCTACATGTTTTGGACCCCATTATAAAACATGGATTTAATATAAAGGATTTATTTTATTTTATTACTTATAAACTGAGAGAAGCAAAAAAAAATATCCTTAGAAATTCACAATTAGTTATATGCCAACATACACCCACACCCCATAGTTAACCCAATCTCAATCAATTCTTTCGATGGCTCTTCTTTGTATGTTAGCACCTATTTGAAGATATTCAAGGATGGTTACTGTAAAACAACTTAAAAAAATTAAACCTTGAGTTGTTATAAGAAAATAGTAAGAATTGGTCAGAAACTTTGAAATCAACCCTTTTCTTCCTTGTTGTCTTGTTTTATATGCTGAATGAGTTCCTTTTTGTTTTGTTTTTTGCAAGAAAATACTTGAAAATTAATATTTCATGCTAGCTTATTTTTTATATTTATACAGTCAATCATGATTACATACATTTGGAGCACGTTTTTATTGAGATGGCTCCTCCTGTCATGTATTTATGTCCATTTATTTGACCATCTCCTTGTACACCTTTTTTGGACATTCCTACTATCATGTTTCACATATCAACTCGTTCATCATTTTGGATTTTCATAGTCTTCCCAAAAAATGTAATAATATATTTTTATATTGATATATGAAAACTAAATATAAAAAGTTATATAAATAAATGAATGGTTTTTAGTAATATATACATATAGTTCTAGAAAATCATTTTAATTAGGAATATTACCTTTTGAATGATTATTTTATGGTGTTGTATGTTTTTTCTATTGCAAGTCTTACATGTCTAATTGACCATTTCCTTGGAAAATATTCCTACAATTGATATATAAGTTGGTTCGTAGAATCATTGGATTGAGTTTTGTATTGTAAGTGCAATGTACATCTATATGTTCATTCCAATAGATCCCTCATTATTTTGTTAAAAAATTTCCCCCTTTCATTAATCTCCAACACCACTCGAAATGAGCTAAGGACTAATTCATCGTCATTTACATGCTCTATCATTTTTCTTTTCTTAGAATGACATTGATATTTTCCTTTGTTGTTTCTCTCTGCAGAACGTTGAACATATATGAATTAATAGATTGCTTGAAGCATGTTATCTAATATTCTTAATTATATTATTAATGAAAGAAAAACTCATATTGAATAGTATTTTTTCATTCACCTAATTGATCCTTCTGCACTTTTTCTATTAGGCTTTTACACTCTTATTCACTTAGATTAGAAATAATCTTATCGACCTTCTTTATTTTGTTGCTCTATATGACATAGACTGGCCAATACATATTAGTTAAACTTACATATAGTTCAAACATATTAATTTTGTAAATAATTTACAAATCATTTGTCTTCTCTACTTTCTTTTTATGCTCTCTCATTCTATCGATTAATATTTTTGTTACTGAATCTGCTCGACTTTTTTTTTTTTTTATCAATGTATTAACATAATAGCATTAAATATAAAAGCCATTAAAATATTTTCTAAATAAATCGAATAATTTTTAGCCAAAAAGAGCTATGTGAACTAGTCCATTTATTTGATTAAACACACTGGTGAGTTTATTCCATTAAATGCATTGGGCACTTAATTGTTCTGCACCTTAATGGAAAATCAAATTTTTAAGATAATTCTAAATTATTATAGTGCAATTTGTAATGCTAAATGAACCAAAATGATTTAACCGTGCTATTTGCAAAAGGCGCGCCAATGCATTATATTACATGAAGAGAAACGATGAACATACTGAAGAGAGTTGATAGTGTTATAATATACATGTGTGTTGTATTACACAAGTCACATCAATGTGTTATATTACACACAACACACTGCGAAACATATATCCACTTTTTTAAAAATGGAGATATATCTAATTCAATAAGTGATTCCCCTACATTATATGTCAAACACCCTATATATAGCAAGTACACAAATATATTAAATTTAAACTACCTAAAATGAAAAACTCTAATTATGAAATTGCAAAGGAAGTTAAACCCTAAGGTGAAATTTTGCAGGAAGAAGCAAGGGTTTAAGGTAAGTATTGAATTTTTCTGTGATTTTTGCGAATTTTAATTAAATTTTAATAGGAACAAAGAATGTAAAAAAATTACTGGTAAAACCAATAATAAATTTTTTATTATACAACTTTTTTTATTTTATTTTCTAAATTGTGAATAACTCTAACAGAAATTCTAAAAAAAATTAACAAATTTTTTTTAACTTTTTTCTATCTAGTGTTTTGAGTGAATCACCATACCATACAAATTTTTATCTTTCTCTAGTTCCAAAATATTTTAATGCTCCACAGTGCTTCCAATCTATCTCTATTGCAAATGATCTCTCTTTTAATTAAACCCTAACAAAAACTGTAATATTTTTTATTAGTAAAATCAACTATAAAATTAAAATTTTTACTATGTAGTGTTTTGAGTGAATTAACATACTTTTCAGCTTCTCATAGTTTTTCTCCTCGAAAGTATTTTGTTGTTGCACGATGCTCCTGGTATGTATCTCTTCCAAATAATTCCATTGAAATTTTGGGAAGAGTTCGAAATAGTGAACAAATTTTTAGTATTTAAAAGACTTTATGAAATTAGATCTCAAAAAATCAATTGCTGCTTGTTTTTTAATTAAAAAAAAAATCATGTTTTTTTTTTCAATTTATCTGAACATCAGTGTGATTGACAGTTAAGCACACCAGTGCATTTATAATAAAAATGCATTGACGTTGCCAAGGTACGAAATTTTTTCAACACACTGACATGACAAAATTCTTTTTTACTTTTGAAATCCTCAAATGATGCGATTAATTTTTTTAACATAATGGTGTTGTTTGTATTTAAAAGCATTAATGATTTAATTGGTATAAGAGAACCAAGATGGTTAAATTCAATTTTATTTTCTAGAATCGAGAAACATGTGCATATGAGTGTTGTTTTTCTTTGAAACACATCAATTTGTTTTTGTACACAAGTACCGATATGATAACATTTTTTTTTGAGAATGCATAAAACTAGTGTGGAATGCATTGACGCTAGCATTATTTAAATGCATTAGTGCACTTTGTTCTGATAAGTGCACCAATCATGTTTAAAAGTTATATGGAATTTTATTTTCACATAAAATGGTATATTAATCTCAACTTATCCTTTAGGATGCATCCACATGAATTACAATAGTTCATTATATACATTTCCACTTAAATCTTCATTATTCTTGAAAAATAGTTTGAAAACTAGATTGAAATTCAGATTGTGGTTATATGCTTCTTGAGATTAATTTTAGATATTCACACAATATTTTTTTTTTATGATTTTTCTCAATTGTGGGGAAAAAATCTCAATGATATCAAATGTCCAATCCTTCAACTTCCACCTTGTTTACTGTTTTTCAAATTCCTTCACAAAGTTCTACCTTTCATCTCCAATAACTTTAGATTTTATTTCTATTTTCATTGTCTAATTGAACTTTTTTTAATCCACGTTAGTTGGAACAAATATGGTATGTGAGGTGTTGGATAGATGGTGATCAAGTGCTCCATTAAGGCACTCCTTGATGTGAAGTCATGGGTTCAATTCCCCACCTCAATTGAGGTGGTATATTGGACATGATGAATATGTAGTTGTTGGCATTATGATACATATGTTGTAGTTGATGGAAACCCACTCATCTCAGATGATAAATTATAGTGCAGCAAAGTTATTTTCTGGTTCACGGAATTTCATGCACTTTCATGTAGAAAAAAGTTCCTTTCATGAAGAGAAAATTTCACACATTTTCATGCAGAGAAAAGTTCACACACTTTCATGTAGAGAAAAGTTCCTTTCATGCAGAGAAAAGTTCATGCACTTTCATGTAGAGAAAAGTTCCTTTCATGAAGAGAAAAGTTCACGCACTTTCATGCAAAGAAAAGTTCCTTTCACGCAGAGAAACGTTCACACACTTTCATGCAGAGAAAAGCACACGCACATGGGAAATCTTATGGTTGGTTCATGGTATTAGTCCGACATTCTTTGATCCTATGGTTTTGGTCCGTGGTATTGCATCCAAAATTGTTGATCCCAAGTATTGGGTCCATGGTATTGAATTGTTATGGTTTTTGGTCTGTGGTATTGTGAAAGGCCAAAGGCTATAAAAGAGGAAGGAGATCATTTGGCAAGGCATCTTCTGAATTATTGAATATCTGATAAAGTGCTAAATCTGGAATACTGTGATTGGTTTATAGTGCAGATTTGGATTTGAATGAAGAAGGAACCTGAGCTCTAGGAGAAGGATAACTTCTATTGATGGGTCAAAATCTTAAGGCTGGAATAGTGGTATCTCTATATGATTTTGATCTGTGATATGTGGCGCACGCTTGATCTATAAATATGATAATCTAGGTTAACTAATATCTGAATGTTTGAAATAATGAATTTATAGATCTGTATGTAGGTTTCTAAATAGCGAAGTAGCGTACATCTCTTGATTTATGTTCTAGCTGCTTCTGTTTATTGCTACAGTGTTTTGGGTTTAGAAGTGCTGTGTGATTACTGTTATTATGATCTGGGATAGTCGTCAGAGAAGTGTTTATTTTGATTCAGTTTTGATTGGTGAAAAGGTGATTGGTTGATGCAGAAATTCTTGATGTTTGATTGATGTTATTTGTGGATCCAGTCTGAAAATTTATGAAACGTGGTCCCTGGAAGGAAGAGAAGGTTGTAGTCTTCTGCAGGTAGCAGCTTGCATACTAGTATCTCCAACTAGTACACAAACTAAGGGGGTTGTAGCCCCCTTCCAGAAGAGGTTGGAAAATGAGAGAGGGCTACAGCTCTCTGCAGGTAGCAGCTTGCGTACTGGTAAAGGACTGCATTAGTATAGAATCATTGTAAAAATAAGTTTCTAATTGAAAAGATAGAGACATATTGCAGCAGGTGGTTTTCACCCACATTGGGTTTCCACCTTATATCTTGTGTTCTTGTGTGTGATTGTCTTTTTCTCTAATTTTCTATTCCTGGTTACTGTTTATATGATCCTGATGCACAGATTAATGTTCAACATCTGTAGAATATTTTAAATTATAAGTCTGTATGGTATACGCGGGTTTCCTTATCTGTAGTTGCATATGTACGCGGTTTTCTCTAACTGAAGTAGCGTAATGTTTTTGGTTTGAAAAAGAAAATAATTGACCAGATAATACTGATTCACCCCCCCTCTCAGTGTTATTTCCAACAATTGGTATCAAAGCGGGTCCTTCAGAAGAAGCTTGATCGCTTGAAGGAAGATCTATCATCGTGAGCAACTACGAGAGAGAAGCATCAATCAGGCCACCAATTTTTGATGGGACCAACTTCATCTATTCGAAGGTAAGAGTTACAGCCTATCTTCAATCTCTTGGTACAGAAGTCTGGGATATCATAGATACAGGGTACACTTTTCCATCAGCAACTCCTACAAATCCGACTGAGAAGAAGTAGTTTGAAACTAATGCAAAGGCTGTCAATACGCTATTAGGATGTCTATCTCAATCAGAATTCGTCAAGGTTATGCAGTATAAAACCGCAAAATAAATATGGGACAAGATCGTTCTAAGCTATGAAGGAGATGAACAGGTAAAAAGAGCAAAACTTCAAACCCTCAGAATTCAATATGAAAATCTCAGAATGTACAATGATGAAAGTGTGGCTAACTCTTTTCTACGCATAGATGAGATCGTTAATTCTATGAAAAATTTGGGTGAAGAAATAAAAGAGGCTGTTGTGGTTGAAAAGGTTCTGAGATCTTTGTCTTCTAAGTTTGAATCAAAAGTTTCTGTAGTAGAAGAAAAGGAGAATCTACAGAAAATTACCATGTCGCAACTACACGAAATTCTAACCGCTTATGAAATGAGGAAAGGGGGACCATCAGACAGAAGAGAAGCCGCATTCAAGGCCTCAGGAAAAAGAGATTCTTATGACTCAGGACATATGTCAGAAGAAGAGGAAGAATCAAATTTTGTTAAGAACCTTCAACGGGGTGCTGGAAGATTCAAAGGTAAGTTACCTGTCAAATGTTTTGCTTGTGGAAGAGTCGGTCACTATGCTGCCAAATGTCCTCATAAAGGTAAGGGACCTGTTAGATGGAACAAGAAACAGAATGTAAATAAGAAAAGCTATTACACTCATGAAGACAGTGATGGATTTTCAAATAGTGATGAAGATGAACAAGGTAATAATTATAGACTTTTAATGGCTTTTGAAGATGACGATTTCATGGATGCTATAGATGAAGAAGGTCTTTATGAAGAGATTTCTAAACTCAAAATTTGTTTAGAAGAGAAAAATATGATTATTGATACTCTGCAATTCCAATTGGCTGAAAGTGAAAAACATCATGAAAAGTTAGAATGTGAAATAGTGGGACTTAGAAAAGAGATTGAGAAAACTAAAGCTCTTAATATTAGATTTGTTAAAGGATTTGAAACGTTAGATGAGATTATCAAAGTACAACATTCTCCACTAATCAAGACAGGTCTGGGATATAATGAAGAAGCATCTCAAGCACAGAAGCCATCCACCTCCAAAAGTTATATTGATGCAACAAGGAGAAGTGAACAAATTTACAATCAACAACAAAGGCACAATGCTGCTCACTAGGTAAATCAGGGACATTTTTCTTCAAGAATGAACATAGATCACCAAGTAAATCAGGGGTAATCTGCTTCAAGGATAAATAGAAGCTACAACAGACCACAGGTAAATCATTCCCAATTTGTCTCAAGAATGAATGTCAATGAAAACTACAATCGTTCGGTCCGCAGGGTTGATAATCACAGGAATTTCTTCAATGGCCAATGTTTCTCTTGTCACAACTTTGGACACAAAGCAGCTCAGTCTGTTGCCTACAAAAATATCATGACTAGAGAAACTCAAAAACAAAGTAGTATGACTGGAATCATGAAAAGGACCTACAATAACTTTTCTACTCTTGAAAATGAAATAGAATGTTCTATTTGTAATAATTTTGGTCATGAAGATTCTTAATGCAGGAGCAGGTTTCGGCAGGCAACTCAGAAGGAGCAAGCCTCAAATATCAAAACATGGAGAATGAAAGAACCACAACCATAAAGATGTGGTATAGCCTTATATGCAGAAGGGCAGGAAAATCAATGGTACATTGACAGTGGATGTTCAAAACATATGAAAGGTGATAAAGAAAAACTTCAGTCATATAGTGCCTTGGAGAAGGAGAAGAAGGTCTCATTTGGAAATGAAACCCCTGTACTCATAAAAGGTAGAGGTTCCGTTCTTTTAAAAGAAAAGGTCAAAGTAGAAAAATGTTATCTATGTTGATGGCTTAAAGCATAATTTATTAAGTGTTAGTCACATGTGCAATCAAGGAACAAAGGTAATATTTCAATCAAATGGATGTAGTGTTCGTGATCTTGAGGAGAAACAGTGATCAAAGGCATAAGAACTCCAAATAATTTATACATATTCAAAGAAGGACAACAACAATGCTATCTGAGCAAGAATGATGAATACTGGCTATGGCACGGAGGTTGGGGCATCTAAGCTTCTCACAGATAGAGAAAGCATGCAAATACGAGGCAGTTCGTGGTCTTCCAGACATCAAAATTACAGATAATACAATATAAAAATCATGTTAGTTTGGTAAGCAAACAAAAACTAACTCCCTTGAGAAGGAAGGATCAGCTAGCAGGCCACTTGAGCTTGTCCATACTGATGTATGTGGTCCATCTAGGAAAAGGTTGCCTCGGGGAGAAGAATACTTTATATTATTCATTGACGACTAGTCAAGGATGGTTTGGATAGGACTGATGAAGCACAAAGATGAAGCCTTCGAAAAGTTAAAATCCTTCAAAGCTTTGGTTGAAAATGAATCAGATCACAAAATTAAATGCCTCAGGTCTGATAGAGGTGGGGAGTTTACCTCAAATGAATTTTTAGATTTTTTGCGAAGAACATGGAATAATAAGAGAATTCTCTACAGCTAGGACTCCTCAACAAAATGGAGTATTTGAAAGGATGAACAGAACGGTTCAATAAATGGTTCGTGGTATGCTTGATGAGTTTGGAGCTCCTGCAACTTTCTGCGGTGAAGCTGCATTTGTTGCAGTTGTTATTCTCAACAAAACAAATGTACGGGTGAACAACACTCAAACCCCTCATGAGCTCTGGTATGGTAAGACTCCTTCGATAAAATATTTCAAAAATTTTGGAAGCAAATGCTATATCAAAAATACTGATGAACATCTTGGCAAGTTTGAACCTAGAGCAAATGAAGGCATCCTCCTTGGTTACTCTCCCCACAACAAAGCTTACAAGTGTTATAATAAAAGGCTTGGAAAAATTGTTGAAAGTATTGATGTAGTGGTTGATGAAGAAGAAAACACTCCTAGGCAGGTAAGATCTGAAGATTTTGAGGATGATGAGGACTATCCATTAACATCAAATCAGATTCATGATTTAGAAGAAACCTATGAAGAAGAAACCCATGAGGAGCCTGAAGAACAAATAAGGATAGAAGAAAAGACTCCATCCAGGTACGTTTAGAAGAATCATCCAGAATCTGAAATTTTGGGGCAAAAAGAGGCTGGAATACAAACAAGAAGAACAATTGCAAAAGCTTCAAGCTATTTGGCATTAATTTCCTCCACTGAACCACAAAATGTAAGAGAGGCATGCAAATATGAATGCTGGGTCAAGGCAATGGATGAAGAACTTGAGCAGATCGAAAAGAATAACACTTGGGAGTTGGTTCCTAGACCAAAATATAAGAATGTCATAGGGAAAAAATGGATCTTCAAAAACAAGTTGAATGAAAATGGGGAAGTGATTAGAAACAAGGCCAAACTTGTTTGTAAAGGGTATGCTCAACAAGAAGGTGTTAGCACTCAAATCTACCTTAGGCTGAAATAAGGTAAAACTTAAGGCTACATCAAACCACGCTTAGCCTCGTAGCTAGCCCTACGAGGACAGGAGAGGGCTCTCTCTGGGTAAATCTTGGCAAAAGGTAATCGATGAAGCTCGAGATGACTAAATTGGTAATTAATTTTAGGCTACGTATGAAGTACAAGAATTTTGAAGTTGATTTTTTGGCGTTTTTGTTGAATCTAAGGGAAAGGCAATTTTGGGTGCAGGGATGAGACACAGTTTTTGCAGAGGTCTGATTGGGGCAAGGAAGGTGATTGTCTTGATGCTTTAAAAATGAAAGAGATGGATATATCAGACTGGTGAGGAGCTAAGGAGAGCAAGAAGCTTTCAAGGATTCTCCTTAAACAGATGAAAACATGGAAAATCAAACAAACTTAAAGGCAGAGCATATCAAATTATGGGTTCTACCTTAACACTTCATTTGTCCAATTGCAGAAGATGAGAGAAGGAAAATGATACACATAACAACTTACAGATACTAAAAGAAGAACACCATCAACACATAAAGCCACATGAATCCCAGACACTGCTGCAAAACCCTGGTCTTTCCTTTGCCAAAATTGCAGAGATGCAATGTACAATATAGTCTAGGCTTTTCCCAAAAGTCCAACCCTGAAAATGACTTAGAAAATACATAATATAGGCAAGCCAACCCATTCCCTTGTATCTATGGGTCGAGCTCATCATCCTAGGAGCTGTTTCAACCAATTCTAAACAAAGCACTACAATCTAGGCATCCAAAACAACTTGCCTCTAAAAGAAGGGAAACTGATCCATTCATTAAACTTTTACTATTTTTTTAATGAATCATCTAGAATAGGTAAATAAGTGCCAAAGTTACATCATGTACATCAAATGACATCAATCTGGGTCAAAAATCACATCAAGAGGTGAAACTAGTCATAACTGGCCGAAATTTTGAGCTGGAAGGTGAAAATTTGACCAAAAATCTCTATGCGCCGCGTGCCTTTTAGCCTACTTTTGGGGCACTTCCTGAAATCAAAAGCAAGCTTACAATAGCTGGTTAGAAATACCTAGATGCTTTCTATCCATCCCAAGTGGAATTTCCCAATTTGGAGCTCATTTTCCCCTCCAACACTTCATTCAACCACAAGTGCTTCCTGCTGGTGCAAAAGGTGGAAGAAAGGTGATTTTCATGGTGTTTTCGGCCCTTTTGATCATCCAGAATTTGATGAAATGCCTTGGCCATACTAGAGCATGCATAACTTACCATGACAAATCCAAAAATATAAATTTTCCCTCCAGCAAGTGTCCCAATCATAAGCGCGCGCGTCGACGCGCTACGCGTTGAGCTGAAAAATCTGTTTTGCAAGCCAAAAATTTCAAAATGACAAAAATTTCTCTGAAATTGCTCAAATTTGGAGCGAAGACCTTCCATCATGTATTATGTCCCGCCAATGAAGCCTAGGCCAAAATTTGGAGTGGATCAGGCTTTTTTCGCCATTTTAGTGCTCTGCTCAACTGCCTCTTTAGAATCTTCATTTTTGCTTTGCAAACATCCATACGAGCCCAATAATGATTTTTCATATGACGAAGCATGTATTTGTCTTTATTGGCCTTTTCCAACAATTTCTCCAGATGAGTGTTAACATGGATGAGCATAGACTCTTGATCGCCTGGTGTCATATCGCCGAGTCTCTTTCGGGCCAATTCTCGATCCTCATGGATTTGCCGTAGCTTAAAGTGTATGTTCATCCTCTAGCTATTTGTTACGTTGCTCCAGGTAGTTTATCACCCACTTAGCCATCTGCAATTTCTTTCTCAGCGAGTCATTATCAGCTTTTTGCTCCCGGATGATCTCCTTTAGCTCTGAGCTAGGAGAGCTCGCATCAACATCAATGATCGTGAAATCCATGTCTCGGCCTCCTGAAGGACCCTCATCATGCATAGGCCTCTTGCCCCTGTCTTGGATCTGTACCTATGCTGAAGAAGAAGGCGAGACCCCTTCCACCCCGGGTGGAGATAATACTCGTCGTGTAGATGCAAATAAGGCCATGTGGCCTCGCTAGTATGTCACATACAATGGAGCACTTATATGCTCGGTCTCAAGAATGTCTGGCTGGTGTGAAGGCTCTCCCTCATCATGAACTATCTTGGGAAGCAGTTGTGGCGCTGTGAAGAAGTCACGGGAGATGAAATCCTCCCATGTAATGCCCTGCTGTGTCAACTGATGTACCACTATGATTTTGATCAGCATGTAATGATATATACTTCTATACTGCTGTGATGGGGTCCTCCTTTGTACTAAAACTACCATCCTCTCTAAGTTGCAACACATGAAATACGAATTATTCATCATACGTACCCTCGTGAAATGCATCAACAAATGGATATGGTAAGCATAGAGACGCGAGAATCTGCCCTCGCAACTGAAATATCGAATGATGAGTTTCATCAATGGTGCAAACTCATCCCTCAGGAATCTGAAAGGAAAAACCGTGCTTATGTGTCTCATATGCTCAGGTTTGATGTATGGCTCATAGTAGAATTTGTCTAACTGCTAGCGTTTGTTCTATTCCTCTCCTACATTTGGTATCCCGGTGGCTTGAGCAATAGTCTCTGGTGACAAAGTGAAATTTACTCTGGCGAGGTTTACACGACCATCATGTAAATGTAGAACAAATAGATGAACTAGTTCACGATGATGCTGGGTTTGTGAGATCATCTCATAGTATTGGAAACATGACCTACTCTGAAAACAATCCATTGCAAGCGGGCAAGCCTGCAATTGAGCCAAAGAAGTAGGCTCCTGCGTGACATGTTGACCACTTTTGCCACTTTTGTGAGGCCTCCGTGACACATTACCCTCAGCTGTAGAATCACTGTCATACTCTTGCTCATAAACTGAATCTGTGTCTGACATGACTTTGAAAACAAGATGCCTGCAATATGTATGTTGATATATAAACTGGTCTGAATGAAACTGTGTGTGCAATTGAATGTGAACTGCTTTTTTCTCTAACAATGTTGTGACCAAGGAGAGAAGCAAATGCACAAGGGAATATTAGGAAAGGTAAAACATCAGGGAATTAGGGACTTTGAAATAAAATGTAATTGGGTAAGGAAGGGAAAATGTATACATATGGAAACAGGGTTTAGGATTAGGGGGATATTGAATAGTTTTTAAGGAGTTTTCATAGAGGTAAGGGATTAGGGGTTTAGGGATCATATGATAGGATTATGAGGGGATTAATGAGGAAATTTTATGAGTTACTTTGGGAATGGGGGATAGCGGGAAGTGAGGAAAAGAGTAGACCTTGGTGACAACATTTTTTTCAAAACCCTAAGCAATGTTTCTTATTGGAAAAAGGGAGTTTTTTCAAAGTCTTGTTTCAATGGGCATGAGCCATGAACCCACCACATTCACCATCAAAAACTAAGAAAAAGCAATGGAGGCGAGCCTACCGAGAAAATTGATGTGAAGATTGGGTGATTTGATGAGTTTTCAAACCATTTTCGGGCTCCCAACTGTGTGCGCCGCGCTCATCACCCAGTGCGTAGCGCGCATCCTATGCACCGCACGCGTGTAAATTTACACTGGCCAATGTAGCCCATTGCGCCGCGCGCACCCAATGCATCGCATGCCTTCTGTATGGGTCACGCGCACCCTCAAGCTTGTCAATCTACCCTTCAAACGCGTCTTCTGCCCTCCACTTCACAAATTCGACTTTTGCCTTGAGAAATGGTGGAAATGAATAATCTTCCATGATTTATATAAGAAGAAAATATCTCACCAAATCAGATTTGATTTTAATAACCCACTTTCATAATGTTTGGCATTTTGACATTCTTTTAGGATTAATAGACTTCTGCTTTTTGGTTTCCTTCTTAAATTTGGATCAGATAATGATTTTCTTTGATACTTTTTGCAGGGATAACTATGATATGATTTGGAAAAGGAGACTAGGGCTGCTCCTGGACAATTCAAGAACTGAAATTTTTGAAAATTTATTACAAAAATGAAATGTCGACTTATCTTCAAAACAGAGTTTTGAAGAGAAGTCATAATCTATCCATATAACCATAAAAATCTTTGAGATAACAACCTATCGAGGACCTCCCTCTGGCCTGCTGGATTTATTAGACTTAACAAAAACCAAATTGACTTAACCCTAGACCTAATGACCGAGAATACTTGTCATGACCTAGAAATTTAAACAGGGTTGCAAATGACTGTTTCAAGACTTTAATTTTTTATAAATGGACCTAAGCTAGCAGTGCCAAGCATGAGGGAAATGAGTAATACAAACCTTTCCATCAGATTTATGGCATGCTCCTAACGAGTGCAAATGATCAAAACTGATGGGACACCTAAACATGAAGTGCAAAAAAGAGTTTTGATTTCTGACGGAGGGATAACTAGACCGACTCTAACAGAAGGAATAGACTTTGAAGAAACTTTTGCTCCTGTTGCTAGACTTGAGGCCATCAGAATGTTCCTTGCTCTCTCTAGCTTTCAGAAGTTCAAAGTATTTCAAATGGACGTGAAATCAGGCTTTCTGAATGGAGACTTAGAAGAAGAAGTGTACATTGAGTAGCCAGATGGATTCATCCTTGGTAATGATCGAAATCTTGTATGCATACTAAAGAAGACTCTCTATGGTCTCAAACAGGCTCCAAGGGCTTGGTACTATCGTCTGGACAAATACATTCATCAACAAGGTTTTTCAAAAGGATCAGTAGATAGCAATCTTTATATAAAAATTGTAAATAACAAATTGCTAATACTTGTTGTGTATGTAGATGATATCATCTTTGGTAGCAATGAAGAAGCTATGAGTCAAAACTTTGCCTTGGTGATGTAGAAGGAATTCGAAATGTCTTTGCTTGGAGAACTGACATATTTTCTTGGTTTACAAATCCAACAAAATAAAGATGGTATCTTTTTATCTCAAACCAAGTATCTCAAGTAAATCTTGAAGAAGTATGGCATGGAATATTCGAAACCAGTATGCACTCCTATGGTCACAGGATGCAGCCTCAGTGCAAATGATGAATCAACAGCAGTGCATCAACCAACCTATAGGTCCATGATTGGAAATCTGCTCTATTTAACAGGTACCCAACCAGACATCATGCATGCAGTAGGAATGGTTGGAAGATTTTAGGAAAATCCTAAGGAAACTCATCTTCAGGCAGTAAAGAGAATTTTCAAGTATCTTCAAGGAACTCAAAACTATGGCCTATGGTATCTAGAGATGCAGATCTCACTCTTCATGCTTATACAGATGCAGATTGGGCTGGAAACGTGGATGAAAGAAAAAGCACTAGTGGTGGTGCATTCTTTATGGGTTCCAGATTAGTATCTTGGTTTAGCAAGAAACAAAGTTCTATTGCATTATCTACAGCTGAAGCAGAATATGTGGCTATTGCATCTTGTTGCACTCAACTCCTTTGGATGATGCAAACATTGCAGGATTTTCAAATCACTTGTACACCACTTATCTCCATCTTATGTGATAATACAAGTGAAATCAACATTTCAAAGAACCTAGTCATGCATTCAAAGACCAAGCACATACCGATCAAGTATCATTTTCTCCGAGAACAAGTGCCGGAACAAAAGGTCAAATTGGAATATGTTCCCTCCAAGGAACAAGTTGCTGATATTTTCACCAAACCATTTCCCAGGGAGACATTTGAATACCTCAAACAGAAGCTGGGGGTTTTTGATGCATCATCCTGCTGTTGAATCTTGTCTATTGTACGCAGGTGGATACACGTACATTTGCCTGTCTATGTGGGTCGAATGGGTCTATCAAAGATCATCTGGCATAGGTTCAGGGGGAGCATATATTCTTCTAATGATGCATTGTTGGCATTATCTTAGAAAGTCCTTGGTTTGATTTCTCAAGAGTTTTCTGGTGGAGTAGATCAATGTGTGTTGGTCTAAAGCTTGATTCTGCTGATAGTTGTTCTTGTCTCTATGTCATGTACTTCTTTTCATATCAAGGTCATGTAACGGTCTATTTTGGTTTCCCCACTATCCCTGGGATGAATGAGTTTTGTCTATCTTGTGTATTCCCACTTGGATGGGAGATGGATGTATGTATGAGTCCTGATGATAGGAAGGTTACTTATAATGTATGGAGTCATGTTCTTTCTTGTAGAACATCTTTTTGCAGACAACATTTCAGCACAAATCATATACAAAGGGGGAGTTTGTTCAGAGTTTTCAGCAGGTACTCAGGGGGAGTATGGTAGTCTGCCCCTTTGCCCTTGATGTCAAAGGGGGAGAGTGATTGGTTTTTGTTGCCATCAAGTCCAAAGGGAGAGATTGTTGGCATTATGATACATATGTTGTACTTGATGGCAACCCACTCATCTCAGATGATAAATTATAGTGCAGAAAAGTTCACGCACTTTCATGCAAAGAAAAGTGCACGCACATGGGAAATCTTATGGTTGGTTCATGGTATTAGTCCGACAGTTTTTGATCCTATGGTTTTGGTCCATGGTATTTAGTCCTTGGTATTTGAACCTATGGTTTTGGGCCATGGTATCTCATCATAAGTGTTGATCCCAAGTATTGGGTCCATGGTATTGAATTGTTATGGTTTTGGTCTGTGGTATTATGAAAGGCCTAAGGCTATAAAAGAGGAAGGAGATCATTTGGCAAGGCATCTTCTGAATTATTGAATATATGATAAAGTGCTAGATCTGGAATATTGTGATTGGGTTATGGTGCAGATCTGGATCTGAATGAAGAAGGAACCTGAGCGCAAGGAGAAGGATAAGTTCTATTGATGGGTCAAAATCTCAAGGCTGGAATAGTGGTATC
>APFE030036892.1:666837-708303 GCA_000404065.3 Pinus taeda | reverse complement strand
TTGAAGAGGATCTGGGAGACCTTTGCCCGTGTCTCAATTCTAATATTGTTGCAGTTCGCATGCTCCAGCAGATAGGCTGAGGAATGGCACAATCCCCTTCTATCGAAAGTGGTGCCCCCAATTTTTGTGCCTTCAATATGGTCCAATGTATACCCATAATAAGGATATGCTCCGGCTTGGAGAAGGTCATTCGTGAAGGTAGTTTACCAACCACTGAGAGCAGGACAAATACCAGAGAGTCCTCCACCCACTGGTAGGATTGATTAACAAGGGCTTCCTCCCACCCTGAACCTTGAATATATGCGACATCTTCTCTGGAGTAGAAGCCGACGCTTATAGTGCTAGTTCCACCGAGAACTTTATCTCGTTCACTATCCACACCATCTTCAGATGTGAAGCTCTGCACCAGATCATCAATAGGCGTTGTATTTAAAATATTATCGATAAACTCTCTTTCTTGGCAGACTATGGGAAAGGTGTGGCCCAATCCGCCCTGTTCCAATAACAATATGCTAAATTTTTTGGATAGCATAGTCGCTAATGAGCAGCCTACGGTTTGTCAAGCCTCTAATCCTTGTACGGTACGCAAACATTTCCATGGAATACATTCCAGGAATGATTGTTCTTTCAAAAATGCCTCCGGTGTTTATAAGAGTTTAGCGAGCCAGAACATTGATTTTCATGGTATCACGGAAATGGGGACTCAGTAGCTTGTGAACGGGATGCATCAAACTCAGCTGTCTGTTACTACCGATGGCAAATGGTTCCATGACTGCGTGATTCCTAAGCCTGAGAAAAACAGACCATTGCTTAGTCGGGACACCATGTATAATTATATTGTAAAATAGTAAAGAAATTTGCATGTGATTTGCTAGAGGTGCCTGATTAGATTTTACTAGTGACTGATAAGCTGATAATAATCAGTATCATTAACGATCACGTAAGCTATGGCGAGTTTCCATACAACTCCTTTCGTGTTGTGCTCTGCATGGGTGAACGCCTTCCTAACACTTTCTCGGCATTGATCTAAGGGGGGTAAGCTCAGCTCAATTGCAAATGGTCTTAATGTGCCATCCTTTTTAAGGAAATGAAGTGTGCGAGAAGCATATATCTTGGTAGAGTACAAAGCGTTTATTCGATTCACGCAAGTCATGATACAAAATGAACAATTTATCCTCTAGTGCCTGAAAACATCATATCAATATTTGGATAAATGAATTTGTGGGTAGATCAAAAGAGTTAGATAAGATAGATAATATAACATAACATAATTATATTTGTGTCCAACTAATGACCACAAAGTAGGGAAAAGAGACTCTTGAGTACACTGATGTATATACAAAGTGGGAAAACCAAATGGTCTCCTATAAAAGATACAATGCATGAAGTAACTCAATATCTGGCTCTAGCGGAGAAGATCTAGGACCTAATAGGTCTGAGGATCAGACCCATCTCTCCTAACATCTGAGGCTGAATGAATAACGCTTAAGAAACTCAACAATGTCTGTTGGCCCGATGAAGAGCCGATGGCAAGTGCAGACTGCCCATTAAATCGTGCCCTGGGGGGGTTCACATGCTGCTGAATGCTAGGGGACCTAGTCTGTCTCATAGGAACGGATCTGAGACGGCTCTGTTGCTGAGATCTCATGTAGCAAGGTGAGGTCCCACGGATCCTCACTGATTTAGAGTCTGGATACGTATTGGTATCAATCGATCTCTTGGTGCCCCTGTCTGAAGGTAGTACCCTGAAAAATGTCGTGATCTCTATGTGGGGTCTGGTCTGATGGGAGGTTGAAGAATATGCGCTCGGACGCTAAGAGCCTCCTGCATATACAGGGCCAAACATCTCTGATCGGGGTACCTGAAAAATTCTGCGAGGGTCCGAGAATCTTTGAACAAGCAATGAAACCTTCCTCTGATCTCGTAATAGACAGGGCATCCAAGGATGAAGTGCACCTCGATCTCCACTTCTTGTAAATGACAAACATGGTAGAGTTTGTCTAGTCTATCCACTTGGTGGTCTGTCTCTACCTGAAGTCTATAAGAACCTACTCTAAACTAGCCTAGAGGAATGCGAAGAGCATGCATCCAATGGTAAAACATATACTGGGGTCGAACAATGAGCCCATCTCTCAACTCCAAGAAGTGCTCAACATAGAAGGCCATCTTTGGGTGCAACCCTCCTAGAGAATTGAACTAGGTGACTTGGACGAACTGCCTATAGATGTCCTCCCTGATGATCATGTTTAGCTCCTGGTAGGTAAAAGGTGACTAGGAGCATCTAAGGAATATTGGAAAGGAGGGAGATGATCTAACTAAATTCCCATTGACTCTAAGAGGTTTGAAACTCCTGTAAACCAACATCTGGCTCGGCCTGAGTGGGCAGAACGAGCAGTAGTCTTAGAAGAGCAATATGTCAAGTAAGGACAATGGTCCCTACCCTTTATCGAGTCTGCCAAGTCCTGGACACGATGCAAGAATGAAACCAATCTGAATACTGTCTCAAGCCGAAAGGGCTGAGCTCCAAACTCTGCAAGGATGATGTGCTACGGCACTGTTAGTTTGCACCTAATGATGTGGTTGAGAAAAAGAATCTGGACTCTCTCAGCTGAAGCCCAGTCTGACTCAAGTAAAGGCAGTCCCCAAATCTCTGAGCCATATAGAATAGTGGGACGAATCAAGGTGTCCATGAGGCTCATCTTGGATGAGATGTCCTGGAATTGATGTCGAAAGCACTGTCTCTCGAGAAGGGCTAAGGATACATATCCTTTGTTGATCCGAGGCTGCAGCGTTGGTTGCAAACTGAAGTGGGGACTTGAAAATTGCACCCTCAAGTAAGCATACATGCTGGTGATCTCAATCTCCTCCCCTATGAATAGAAAGTGAAGGTCTGAGGTTTTCTTCACCCCATTGAAGATCATAACCTTGGTTTTACCCAAGTTGACTGTCAACTGTCAATGGTCACAGAACAGAGCTAAGGCATCCAACTGCCTTTGTAATCCTTCTGGGATGAGGAGAGGAGGACCACATTGTCAGTAGAGAGTAGAATAGATATCAGAACTTGATGAAGAAGGCAGCCATCAGTGTCCTGGATATGCTCCTGTAGAAATGCTTCCAACTCATCAATATAGATCCCAAACAGGGTAGGGGACAGTGGACAACCCTGTTTAACCCCAATAGTGCTTCGAATGAAATCAGACATCCCATGGGCTGCGTGAATATGACCAAGAACGGACTCATATAAATGCATAATAGTGGTCAATAGGGTTGCAGAAATGCCAATATCTCTGAGTCTCTGGAGCAAGGCCTCCCTCAAAACAGAGTCAAAAGCTTTCCGAAAATATACGAAACAACAGTAGATTTTCGAAGAGTGGTGTTGTGCCTCCTCAATCACGGCGCGAAGGGTGAAAATGTGGTCAATGGTCTGATGATCCGATCGAAAACCTTCCTGTCCCCTAGCTCTGAGTTGTCTCTGGTCAAGGTCACTAGAGAGCTTCCTATGTAGAATAGTAGCATACAACTTTGAGAACGTGTTACCCACCATGATCATTCTGTAGTTATTGGGATTTGAGCTGGGACCTGATTTGTGGATCAGATGGATGATGTAGTGTACCCATGTTGGTGGAAAACCTTCACGAACCACATGGTTGAAGAGATCAGCCAAGTAGCTAAGCAAAGCATGGAAACCATGCTTAAAGAACTCTACTTGGTAGCCTTCCTCATCCACTACTTTGTTGTTGTTCATCACCCAAATGGCCTCTCTAATATCTCTGTCTGAGAATAGATAACAGGAAAAGGGTGGGGAGGTAACATGAATTTGGGCCTGCCAGGGAATATCATAAAGATATCATTTTGGGATTCAACTGCGTTAAGTAAGTCATTCACGTAATATTATAAAGGTTGGAAGTGTGAGAGAACATGGATGTAGGGTCAAGGTCAGGTGGAATAGGGAATCGTTGGGGAAGGATGGTACACCAGAATTGTTTAGGGGAATGGACAAGGAGAGCAAAAAGTTCCCATCTTCTATGGGAGACAAAGAGTCGTTTCTTGTGACGAAGGAGACGACGATAAGAAGCTTTGAGTTTGGAGTACGAGGGTTGAGAGTGGGTGAAAGCATATCGAAGTTCTCGTTGTAGAGTCTTGCATTCATCATCTTACCATTTGTTCATGGGGCAAGATCCAACTTTAGGGGAGATGGAAGTGGAACGAGTAGAGTGGGGGAGGGATTTGAGCACTGCTTCCCAAATGGCAGTTGAAAGACAGGTGTATTTAGTGGAACCAGAGTCAAGCAAGGAGAACTAGGTTTTCGATGGGAGTATCTTGCATAGGGTAGAGGAGAAAATGTCAGGGTCTCCTTTGTCAAATCGGAAGGTAGTTCGGGGTGGGCCCCAAGGGGAGGGATGGGGTGGAAGGGGAAGGTCAAATCGGAGAGAGAAGGAAATAAGTGCATGATCAATGAGGGGGATGGGGGAGACTGAGAGATGGCAAATAAAGGGAGCAAGTTATGGCTAGCGAGTACATAATCAACTACACTTGCACCCCCGCCATATGGCGGGCAAGTGAAAAAGCGAGAGTCTAGGAAACAGGGGAGACCATTTAGAATCAACAACTCCTGAGATTCCCCCAACTGCAATAGATGTTTACCATAAACTGTAATGGGCCCTAAAGCATCATCTGACATCCCGTGAAGCCCCACTAAATCTGGATCTATCCCTTGAGTACAAAATACATTCTTTGATCAGTCGTGGAGAGGGATATGGAGATCTCTAATGCGAGCATTGAAGTCACCTAGGAGGATGACTTCCCCATCAACACAGTACCAGGTGATGTCAATGTACAAGCCTATAAAGGGATCCCCATTTGAGCCATTATGGACAACAAATGATGAAGAGGCTAGGGGGAAGTAACAAACTGCAATGTAGATGTCCCTTGAAGGAGAGACTCCGACGCTAATCCGAATCCACACTTAAATAAAGCGACAAGCACTGAGCTGGATCATACCTGCTCACTGTTAGCCCATCCAGATTCTTTTCTATATGTGAATTAGTAATAGAATTGATCTAAGTACCATACATTTCTGGGTCCAATTTACTTTGTGAAGGAAAACTCTGCCAATTTTAATCATTCATAACATTTAAACTGTATACAAACTACATGTAATTAAAAATTAAGCGATCAACATGATTTTTATATACCCTGATCATGACCTTCCAACATTTATATGAAAGTAGAGAGAAGAGAACTAGTGCTTTGATAATTACTTGGAGTCTCTGTATATACTATTTATAACAACTAGATTTTCACCAGCAAACATCTCGCGCGTGAACTCCTCATCTTTTTTCATGCAAATTCGTCTTTTGCACCCATTAATTCCAGTTCCACCAAATTCAGTTATACAGAATCTGGTGAAAATCAAGTGCAAGCTTAAGAACATGCAAAGGTGTGTTTAGACGAGAAATACTCATCGGTAGTAACCTCAGGACGGGCTACTTGGGCAATATTTGGTCGTCTATTTTGGGGAACTCTTGGGTGAGTTCAAGAGGAATGAGATTCTTTGCAGTGTCGACAATCAGGTTGTTAAGGAGTTTTATCCCATTGGAGTAGATCTTCTTAATGTTTCCAAAGGGGTCGAAATCGTTCATGGTTGAATCGAAGAGCGATCTGAGCTTTGACACCAAGAATTGGGCAATTGAATTGAGGGAATGTGTTGATTTGGGGTAGCATCGGATGTGCTCTAGCCACGAAATTTGGTGGAGAGGCTAAGGCACATGAGATATCCAATACCCAGAAAGGGTTTGGGCAGATTCTAAACAGTTCGAGAATATTAAAGTAATTAATATTTTTAATGGAGTCCATAAGTTTAGAATATTAATGCGAATTAATATAAAACTATGTTAGAATGGTCCAAAAGTTATGGATCAAGCCAGATCTAATCTTAGCCGTTGATTAGGGACTTAATATTGGCCATTGATATGTCAACGAGAAACATATAAGAGGAGGCTTGAGGGTCACTTGGAGAACACACCAAGAGATCAAGATTTTGACTCTCTGGGGCTGGGTCTGCTGAGAAAGTTGAGAGAGTGATCTAGGGTCGAGCTGAGGGGCAGTGAATACAGAAGTAGATAGGCATAGATAGTGCTGGGAGGATCAACACAGTAGCCGGGAAAGTTGACGCAGAGGGCAGAAGCCGGAACTACTGGGAACAACCGGAACTGCCGGGAAAGCTAACGCAGACGGCAGAAGCCGGAACTACCGGGAACTACCAGGAAAGCTAACACAAAGGGCAGAAGCCGAAATTGCTGGGAATAGCCGGAACTGGTAGGAATGCTTGCGTAGAGGAAAAAAGAGGCTGACGTTGGGGTTTTTCATGGGGCAAATTAGAGCTGAGGAGTTGTCAGAGTTTTTATCCGGGTTTTCAGCCGGAGCATTTGTCTCCGAAGGAGAGGTACTATTGCCATGATTTTTCTCTGTTGGGTGAGCCAGATTTGGCACCCAGATTGTATTCTGAAACTGCTTCATAAATCAAACCCTCAGATAGTTGCACCGGTTTTCCCACATTGGGTTTTTCTGGGGACATTAGTCCAAAAATAACGGTGTCATTTGTGTTCTTGTTTCTGTTTCCTTTAGTTGATGATCTGTAATGTGTTGAGCATGTACTTGTGTTTATTTTCAGTGTTTACATGGTAAATAACTTGCTAATTAATCAGAATAAGTAGGAAGGAATAAATCAAAAAGTACATAGAGGGTTTCTAACTGTTAGACTTAGAAACTTCAACATGGTATCAAAGGGTGGTTGGAGATCACAAGAGAACTGAAGACATCAGCCGAGCAGAGCAGCAGCAGCAGAAAACAACTGTCTCAAGTTTTAAAAGTTGTTCTTAGTAGCAAAATAACAAGGAAGAGGTGACGCAGTGCCTGCGTCATCAAGTTCGGGCCAAGAAGAGTCTGCACAGAAGCTGAGGGAGGCAAAGACAGGCTCACACAGAGCCACGTAGAGGCTAGGAGGGTTGACGCAGTGGGCTTAGGGAGCTAGTTTGCCGGTGTTGGGACTGCGCAAAGCCTAGGAGCTCTCACCTTCAGGTTACTGGGGTTTAGGAGGCTGTGGATAAGTTGCAGAGTGGAGCTGGTGGGGTATTGTTGTTAGAAAAATACCTAACCAGGGGTTTCTAGCCGAGAAATCTGGATCAGTGGTGCGGTTGCATAGACGATCAAAGTAGGGAGCATCTCGACATCGACAGAAGGATTTCCAAGAGGGAAATCAAGGCTCAGAAGGAGTCACATCAAGAACTTCCAAGGGGGAAGTAGAAAAGCAGCAGAATGACACTACATGGAGTAAGAGACTAGGATAGACTGGATAGAGCCTCAAACTTCATAGTCTGGAAGGTCAGAATCTTATCTGTACTTGACAAAAATCATGTCAAGCACTTCCCCTTGAAGATGATAGTGCTCCCAATTGACCCAGCTAACAATGACAAGCATGAGGAAGCAATGGCGAAGGCCAAGAGTTTCATTCTTGATGGGGTCAAGGATCATATAGTACCACATATTGCCGAAAAGAATACGGCATGGAAGATGTGGGAGGCCCTGACCAAGTTGTATGAACATACTTCCGTGCAGAGAAAGATGCTCCTAGAAAATCAGCTGCGGTCATACCAGAAGGGAGAACAGATCGACACTTTCCTCGGTCGATTGAAGGAGATCCAAGATCAACTGACTTCCATAGGGGCCACACCAGATCCAGAGTTGATGGTGAGAACAACGCTGAATGCAGTCTCAGAAGACTGGGAGGTGTTTGTCCAGAGCATACTGGGCAGGACGACCCTTCCAGATTGGGAGGAAATGTGGGCAACGAGCTGGCCAAGAAGAGATCAGGAGGGTGAACAAGACAGGAAGCAACAACAAGGGGATCAGAATCAAGAAGGAGGACGAGGTGGATGCTGCCCTAGTATCTAAGGGTAAGCAAGAAAAGCAGAAGAAGAAGGACCTCTCCAAGGTCAAATGCTTCCACTGTGGGGAGCTGGGTCATTATGCGACCCAGTGTCCGAGGAAGAAGAGCAAGGGAGAGGGTTCTGAGACCAAGGCAATGCCAGCGAGCGCAGAGAAGGAAGTGGAGACAGACGATGATTGTGCCATGAGTGCAGACACACCACTTGAGTGAAAGTGGGGAGACATTGAGCTGTGGTCAAGAGGACTAACGAAGATTCGGAGCAGGATCCTCGAGGTACCCAACCTCTTAGATTATACCTGGCTATGGGAGCCCCGAAGAGGAGTAGCAGGACTGGTGGATATTGGTAGAGACAGATGAGGATGGAGCGGCAGAGAGAGCTACAGTGCAGAATTCCCATGACAACGCGAGGCTAGCAGGTTGCAACAATGCGAGAGGCACGAGAGTGTTGCACTAGTGCAAGATGCCATAGAGAGGTGTGAAACGGTGATAGATGCAAGGAGTTATTGCAGCAACGCAGAGGTTAGAGAGGTAGAACTTGTTAGCGATAGAGGGAGATTCAACATCAAGAGTGTCTCTAGCCTGACAGAGATGTCAAAGTTGGGAGATCAGTTACTTACTTCTTAGTAACTGAGTTGCAATGCAACAGTTAGTAGTGGCGGTGCTATGGGCAGCAGCACGAATGTAGAGGGAGTTGTCGTACAGATGCAGCAGTGGCAGTGGCAGACCCATGGGTGGCGGTACGTCATTCAACAGTATAGATGATGGGTAGTAGGCCTAGCATCAGGGACCGATGCCGGATGATCAGAGTAATACTTAGTAAGGAATATTGCTAGAGCACAATCCTCGCTAAAAGGGAGTGTTGATTTGGGGTAGCATCGGATGTGCCCTAGCCACGAAATTTGGTGGAGAGGCTAAGGCACATGAGATCTCCAATACCCAGAAAGGGTTTGGGCATATTCTAAACAGTTTGGGAGATATTAAAATAATTAATATTTTTAATGGGGTCCCTAACTCTAAACTTAGGGAAATTAAAATATTAATGTGAATTAATATAAAACTATGTTAGAATGGTCCAAAAGTCATGGATTAAGCCAAATCTAATCTTAGCCATTGATTAGGGACTTAATCTTAGCCGTTGATTTGTCAATGAGAAAAGTATAAGAGGAGGCTTGAGGGTCACTTGGAGAACACACCAAGAGATCAAGATTTCGACTCTCTGGGGCTGGGTTTGTTGAGAAAGTTGAGAGAGTGATCTGGAGTCAAGTTGAGGGGCAGTGAATACAGAAGTAGAGAGGCAGAGATAGTGCCGAGAGGATCAATGCACCAGCCAGGAACGTTGATGCAGAGGGTAGAAGCCGGAACTATTGGGAACAGCCGGAAAAGTTGACGCAGAGGGCAGAAGCCGGAACTGTCGGGAAAGCTAACGTAGAGGGCAGAAGCCAGAACTATTGGGAATAGCTGGAACTACCAAGAACTACCGAAACTTCCAGGAAAGCTGACGCAGAGGACAAGAGCCAGAACTATCGGGAACAGCCTGAACTGTCGGGAATTGCCAGGAAAGCTGACACAGAGGGAAGAAGAGGCTGATGCAGTCCCTAGAAGCTAACGCTGGGGTTTTTCGTGGGGAAGATTAGAGCTGAGGAATTGTCGGAGTGTTTATCTAGGGTTTGAGCCGGAGCATCTGTCACCGAAGGAGAGGTACTACTGCCGAGATTTTTCTCTGTTGGGTGAGACGGATTTGTCACCCAGATTATATTTTGAAACTGCTTAATAAATCAAACCCTCAGATAGTTGCACCGGTTTTCCCGCATTGGGTTTTTCCGGGGACTTTAGTCCAAAAATAACGGTGTCATTTGTGTGCTTGTTTTTGTTTCCTTCAGCTGATGATATATAATGTGTTGAGCATGTACTAGTGTTTATTTTCAGTATTTAGATGGTAAATAACTTGTTAATTAATCAAAACAAGTAGGAAGAAATAAATCAGAAAGTACATGGAGGGTTTCTAACTGTTAGACTTAGAAAATTCAATAGAATGCACCAAGAAATCAGACAATTTCAGATTCCCAACACATTCATCTCATGGAACGTGGATGTTGAAGCTCATGCCTAATGCCAATTTGATCTTAGTAGCAGACTCTGTCAACAATCAACACTGGCCACAAAATTATGTGTTTTGATCCCTTCTTTGTCTCATTGCCTAAGTAGGAAAATGGAGATTGAATTGTTGTATAAGTGCGCGATAAAACTAATTTGACCCGTCTTTGTACATGGACAACCCGTTCTACCCGTATTGGGTTATGGAAAATCTTGATATCCTGCCAGCATTGGTTGGATAAGCTCCACTTTAGTCATACACTCTCTCACACTCCTTCCTCTTAGTCTCCACCATTCCATCGTATTCACCTCTTAGGTTTATCCGTGTTGATTTTTGTGTAGCTTGGGAAGTAGTCCAAGCCCTAGCATTTGAGGGTTGGAGGTCAAAGCTCCACAAGTTGGCTTCTAGGCTTAGAACCAAAGCCTGGGTATTGCACCCAATCGTGTTTAGGGCAATTTCGAAAGAACAATTTTACATGTGATGGCATAAGACAATAGAGGACGCAAAGGAGAATCCAACGCTTCGAGAATCGTCGAATTCTGAGTCGTAGAAGTGGAGAAATGAATTTTTGAAGTTGGAAAATAATTATTGGTTTTCAAGTCGTGTAGGCTTGAAGTAAAATATAGCCAATAGATGTGTCACTTCACTAATTTGTTGGAGCCCCTTTATTGGCTATAAATAAAGGGTGATTTGATGTGTTATATGCATCCATTCGTGCAACATCATCTCAAGGAAAAGGAGTTCTGAAATCAGCCCTAGCCGCAACAAAGGAGAGGCCCTAAACAACATGGAGGAGGGTCTAAATTCTGTTATGGAGGCCAAGTGAGCTGCAGTGGCACTGGACTGTCTTTGGGCTAGAAAAGAAGACCAAGTTTGTTGTTCTAGAGGCCGAGGACACTAGTTGTTAGGCTGAGCTCCTTGTGAGCAAAGATGTTGTTGCTTGAGGAGTGTTTGGGCACTGTTTTGGAGGTTGTTGCTTCAAGAGGGCTATTGTGCTAGGCCGCAGACCATAGCACACAGATGGGTTGCGTAAGAGGTGCCTTGAGACTTGGCATCTATCCTTAGTGACAAAGTGGGTGAGGAGGAGGCTTCTTGAAGTCTGTCACAACCCTTAGAGGGCCTATTTGATGACTGTGGGAGGATTTAGGGCTGCAACAAGTGCCCTAACCAGGTGTCACGTGTTGAATTTCCACAACCTTGGGTCTAGGTTAGAGTCTTAAAATCACTGACGCTACCAAACCAAGAATCTCAACCATAAACTACTTTGTACAACGAAAATATAAAGCAGTAAATCATATATGCACAATATACACAGTTTTAAACAAAATTGTACAATAATGTACAATCACCAATCTTTGTTATATTAATCCAAATCTAATAAATACAACAGTCTATGGTTACAAGATACAATGACAAACTTTGTTGCATCATTTCTATGTCGTATCTTGTCTTGTCGGTCCGTCACACCTGTACTGCTCACTAGTAATGCCTTAGTCCATCGAGGCCACTACACATCGAGACTCCAAGAGGGTTGCCTCCTATCACTATTGCAAGTCACGTCTGCTACAATGAACACGAGCTCATCAACTGCTCTCTGGGTTGGCCAATTCTTGAGCTCCAATTTGCCAGGAGAACAACAACTTTCGTCCATCAAAGTGTTGCACTTTGGCACCATCCTTCACCCAACCTTCAGCTGCTCTTCATCCTTCAAGATAGTTCATCTAGGGCTACTTTGGGTAGCAAACACGCTACCCTCCAACTAGCTCTATGACCCCCAATACTTCGCTGCTGGATCTGCACCTAGGAAGACACCTTCCCTTCCCAGAATGTCTTTCAATTGGCTCCATTAGGCTACTCACAAATCTGATCCAACCTGGTCAAATATCTTGACCCAATACACCTCCAAGTATTGTTGTCCTCCACTATTTACTTGTTGCTCCTGCAATTCTGGTTAGGGCATAATGTGCAGCCCTTAGCCTCCACACAACTTAGAAACTAGCCTCCTTTTTTATCGCGGTCCACCTTAGGGAGACTCCTCCTGCCTTATACGGCTTCTATCCACTCTAAACGCAAATCCTATAGGCTCCACTTGTTGCGGCTTGTTCTCCACGAAATTGCAGAGATATCCCTTGAGTGTATTGCTCACACTTGGATGCTTAAATGACCTCAATACGCCTTGTATTTATACACATACAATGGCTCAACATCTCACTTGAAGTGACACATATCAAGTTGGCCTACTTGACAACCAAATTAATTTGTCAACTTCAAAAAATCATCTCTCTAACGACAACTTGGATTTGGACGATTTTCGATGCGTTGGAATCGTCATTCCGAGTACTATCATCCTCATCCATCACATGTTGTGAATCCATCAAGGTTTTGCCCCAAAACACAATGGGTGCCAAAACCTCATACTTGGGTTCCAAGCCCACAAGTTGCCCTTGTGGTGCTTTTCCCTCCAAACCCTGAACCCTAGGGCTTGGAGTACCTCCCAAGCTACACAAATCAACATCACGAACAACAAGATACAAACACATGTGCAGTGGTGTTTTTGGAGGGATGTTGGGTCAAAGATGTTAACCAGAGCATGGATCAGTTGATGGGCAACTTGAGGAGGCCTTAGGAGTTGTTTGGAGGAGACCACATGGAATGTTAGGAAGCCTACCAGGCAGCCAAGGTGACAACAAGCACATCAGATTGGAAGACAAGGGGACAACAGCAATGAGAGTTGTAGATGGACTCTTGTATGACAGTTAGATAGATGTCCTAGGCGAGGACATGATTGGTGCCCAAATTTTTGTAATAGCTCCTCTATTACAGAAGCAAAGGGCGGATTGGTGAAGTTTGTGGGCAGCCGTGTGTAAGGGTCTCCTAGGTGTGGGGATGCCCTAACTAGGTACAGATGCTACAACGTGAACTTGGTCTCTTGTGAATTGTTGGAGGGCAGTGTGAGAGAAGACCAAGTGTGGATGTGATTGGGCACTTATGGTCTGCTGGAGGACAGCATGATAGTGTCCAAGTTGGAGCCCGGTGAGCAACACCTTGATGGACAAAGGTGGTTGCAAGAGAGGCAGTTGATGACCTCAAGGGTATGATCAACCAAGAGCAGTTTGTGGAGCACAATACTTGTGTGTGGAGAAGGAAATCTATAGCAGAAAATGGGCAGTCCTCCTAGCCCATGTTCATTGTGGGAGATGGACATCTTGCAGTGATAAGTGGCAGCCCTTCATGCCATATGTTGGTCTTCATTGTTGCAGCGCAGGAAGACTGTGTTGAAGTTTCTAAGTCTAACAGTTAGAAACCCTCCATGTACATTCTGATTTATTCCTTCCTACTTGTTCTGATTAATTAACAAGTTATTTACCATGTAAATACTAGATATAAACACAAGTACATGCTTAACACATTATAGATCATCAACTAAAGGAAACAGAAAGAAGAGAAGGAAATCTATAGCAGAAAATGGGCAGTCCTCCTAGCCCGTGTTCATTATGGGAGATGGACATCTTGCAGTGATAGGTGGCAGCCCTTCATGCCATATGTTGGTCTTCATTGTTGCAGCATAGGAAGACTGTGTTGAAGTTTCTAAGTCTAATAGTTCGAAACCCTCCATGTACATTCTGATTTATTCCTTCCTACTTGTTCTGATTAATTAACAAGTTATTTACCATGTAAATACTAGATATACACACAAGTACATGCTTAACACATTACATGTCATCAACTGAAGGAAATAGAAAGAAGCACATAAATGAAACTATTATTTTTGGACTAATGTCCCCGAAAAAACCCAATGTGGGAAAACCGTTGCAACTATCTGAGGGTTTGATTTATTAAGCAGTTTCAAAATACAATCTGGGTGCCAAATCCAGCTCACCCAAAAAAGAAAAATCTCGGAAGTTTCGGCTTCTGCCCTCTGCATCAGCTTTCCCGGCTGTTTCGGTAGTTCCTGACAGTTTTGGCTTCTGCCCTCTACGTTAGCTTTCCCAGTTGTTCCGTTAGTTCCCAGCAGTTCCTGCTTCTACCCTCTACGTCAACTTTCCTGACAGTTCTGGCTTCTGCCCTCTGCGTCAGCTTTCCTGGCTGTTCTGACAATTCTAGGCAGTTTCGGTTGTTCCCAGTAGTTTTGGCTTCTGCCCTCTTCTCAGCTTTCCCGACAGTTGTCGGCTCTTCCCGGTAGTTCTGGCTTCTGCACTCTACGTCAACTTTCCCGGTTGTTGCACCGATCCTCTAACACTATCTTTGCCTCTCTTCTTCTGTATTCACTGCCCCTCAGCTGCAACTCCTAATCACTCTCTCAACTTTCATAGCAAACCCATCCCTAGAAAGTCGAAATCTTGATCTCTTGGTGTGTTCTCCAAATCACCCTCAAGCCTCCTCTTATACTTTTCTCGTTGACAAATCAGTGGCCAAGATTAAGTCCCTAATCAACGACTAAGATTAGATCTAGCTTGCTTCATGACTTTTGGACCATTCTAACACAGTTTTATATTAATTCACATTAATATTTTAATTTCCCTATGTTTAGACTTAGAGACTCCATTACAAAAAAAAATTATTTTAATATCTCCCAAATTGTTTAGAATCTGCCCAAACCCTTTCTAGGTATTGGAGATCTCATGTGCCTCAACCTCTCCACCAAGTTTCATGGCTAGAGCATATCCGATGCTACCCCAAATCAATACTCCCTCTTAGGCGGATTGTGCTCTAGTAATACTCCTCACTAAGCATCACCCTGATCATTCGGCATCAGTCCCTGTGCTGATGCTAGGCCTATTGCCCAACATCCTCTACACTGTTGCATCTTGTACTGCTACCCACGGCTCTGCCACTGCCACTACTGCATCCGTACTGCAACTCCCTCTGCATTGGTGTTGCTGCACATGGCCCTACCATTGCCGCTGCTGCATCTGCACTGCAACCCCTCTCATCATGCTGCCTCGTGCTGCCCATAGCACTACCACTGCTAACTACTGCATTGTAACTCAGTTACTGAGAAGTAAGCAACTGATCTCCTAACTCTAACATCTCTGTCAGGCTAGAGACACCCTCAATGCTGAAACTCCCTCTGTCGCTAAAAAATGCTCCCTCTCTGACCTCTGCGATACTGCAACAACTCCATGCATCTCGCACCATTGCACACCTCTCTATGCCATCCTGCATTGGTGCAACACTCCCATGTCGCTCACACTGTTGCAGCGTGCTAGCCTCGCACTGTCTTGGGAATCCTGCACTGTAGCTCCCTCTATCACTCCATCCGCATCCGTCTCTACTGACATCGCCAGTACTACTACTCCTCTTCGGGGCTCCCGTAGCAAGGTCTAATCCAAGGGGCTGGGTACCTCGAGGATCTTGCCCCTCATTGCCCGTAGTCCACCTGACTGCAACTCGATGTCTCCCCACTTCTTCTGAAGTGGAACATGAGCACTCATGGCATACAGAACAGACAAGATCCTAGCCTTCCAGGTGACAAAGTTGGATGCCTCATCCAACCTGTCCTGATCCCTCAGCCCATTCATGGCCATCTCTCTGCTCTTCTTGTCGACTCCTTTGAGTCTCTCTATTTTCCTCTTGGAAGTTCTTTGTTCGACTCCTGTTGAGTCTACTTCCCGTCTGGAAGTTCTCTCTTTGACTCCTGCTGAGTCTACTTCCCGTCTGGAAGTTCTCTGTTCGACTCCTGCTGTCTCTCTACTTCCCGTCTGGAAGTTCTCGGTTTGACTACTGCTGAGTCTCTCTACTTCCCGTTTGAAAGTTCTCTTCTGGACTACCTCTGAGTCCCAATTCTTTCGTGGAAATCTTTCTGGCAACAATCAAGATGCCCCTCTCCGATTGTCTCTGCAACTGCAACACTGATTCAGATTCCTTGGCTAGAAATCCGCCTCAACAACAACTCCCTCTACCTTGGCCTTGCCCTGTTAGGTACTTTTCTAACTACAGTACCCCACCAACTCCATTCTGCAACTTACCCACAACCTCCTAAACCCCAACAAACTGAAGGTTAAAGTTCCTAGGCTCTGCGCAACCCCGACATCGGCAAATCAGCTTCCTCAGCCAACTGTGTCAGCCCTCCTGGCCTCTGCGTTACCCTGTCTTTGCCTCCCTCAGCCTCTACAATGCCTATTCCTGGCTTAGTCTTGATGATGCAGGGACTGTGTCACCCCTTCCTTGGTGCTACTTTTCTAGGAACAACTTTTGTCACTCGGGACAACTGTTTTCTACTGTTGTTGCTCTGCTCCTGATGTCCTCAGTTCTCCTGTGATCTGCAACCACGCTCTGATACCATGTTGAAGTTTTTAAATCTAACAGTTAGAAAACCTCCTTGTACTTTCTGATTTATTCCTTCCAACTTGTTCTGATTAATTAACAAGTTATTTACCATGTAAATACTGAATATAAACACAAGTACATGCTCAACACATTACAGATCATCAACTGAAGGAAACAGAAACAAGCACACAAATGACACCATTATTTTTGGACTAATGTCCCTAGAAAAACCCAATGCGGGAAAACTGGTATAGCTATCTGAGGGTTTGATTTATTAAGCAGTTTCATAATACAATTTGGGTGCCAAATCCGGCGCACCCAACAGAGAAAAATATCAACAGTTCCGACTTCTGCCCTCTGCATCAGCTTTCCCAGCAGTTCCGACTGTTCCTGACAATTCTAGCTTCTGCCCTCTGCGTCAACTTTCCCGTCTGTTCCGGAAGTTTCGGCTGTTCCCAGCATTTCCGTCTTCTGCCCTCTGCATCAGCTTTCCCGACTATTCTGGCATGTCCGGCTTCTGCCCTCTGCGTCAACTTTCCCGGTTGTTCCCAGCAGTTTTGGCTTCTACCCTCTGCATCAACTTTCTCGACAGTTCTGGCTTCTACCCTCTGCATCAGCTTTCCCGGCTGCTACACTGATCCTCCTGACACTATCTCTGCCTATCTGCTTCTATATTGACTACCCCTCCGCTGCAACTCCTAATCACTCTCTCAACTTTCTCAGCAAACCCAGCCCTAGAAAGTTGAAATCTTGATCTCTTGGTGTGTTCTCCAAGTGACCCTCAAGCCTCCTCTTATACTTTTCTCATTGACAAATCAATGGCCGAGATTAAGTCCCTAATCAACGACTAAGATTAGATCTGGCTTGATTCATGACTTTTGGACCATTCTAACACAACTTTATATTAATTCACATTAATATTTTAACTTCCCTAAGTTTAGATTTAGGGACTCCATTAAAAATATTAATTATTTTAATATCTCCCAAACTGTTTAGAATCTGCCCAAACCCTTTCTGGGTATTGGAGATCTCATGTGTGTTAGCCTCTCCAACAATTTTTGTGGCTAGAGCACCTCTGATGCTACTCCAAATCAACAGATTGGAACACTTTAAATTGTTCTCTGACGATCATAATGCTCAAATACATTGATATATTCAATCATATAAACTTTTTATTTAGATAAAGGATGGTTGTTACAAGGCTATGGCAGTTCTCTTTTATAGAAGTTGAATGACAATGAGCCTAAAAGACACGTTCCTTAAGGGCTGATGTCTATTCAAAACTAAATGACTTATCTTAATTTAATTCTTACGTGAGAGTGCATCAGCTACAACATTTTCTCTCCCCTTTTTGTGCAGTATTTCTAGGTCAAACGCTAAAAGATTCTCCATCCACTTTTGTTGTTCTATTGACAATGTTTTCTGTTGAAGTAAAAATTGAAGACTATTATGATCAGTTTGGATTGAGAACTTACTTTCGAGCATGTATTGTCGCCATTTCATTAAGGCATGTATGATGGAAAGCATCTCCTTTTGGTAAGTTGATTTCAAGCCTTCTCAATTGTTGAGTTTCCTACTCTCAATGGGGCCAAGTACCTCATCACCTTTCTTGATGACCATTCCAGAAAAAACTGCATCTACTTCTTGAAGACCAAGGATGAAGTCATTTGTTGCTTCAAGGAGTTTAAGGCTCTAGTAGAGAATGCGATAGGTCAGAAGATCAAGCTATATTGCTCAAATAATAGTGGAGCGTAGACAAATAAGGACTTCACCTATTTATATGCAAAAGAAGGCATTATAAGAGAATGGACATCTCCATACAATTCACAGTAGAATGGGGTAACAAAGCAGAAAAACAAATCTATAGTTGGGGTTGCAAAAGTGATGCTATATGACCAGGATTTTCCCAAGTTCTTATGGGCAGAGGAGTGTAACACAACTGTGTATATTCAAAACAAGGTTCCTCATAAGGCATTGGGGAAGATAATGTCAAAAGAGGTCTTCTCAAGAAAGAAGCCAAAAGTTAGTCACTTTAAGGTCTTTGGCAACATAGCTTACTGACATGTGCCAGATGAGAAGCACACCAAATTGGATTAGACTACAAAGAAGGGGTTCCTCATTGGGTATAGCGTAACCTCAAAGGCATATAAGATCTACATTACTAGCAATAGGAAGATTGTAGTAGATGGGACATAAAGTTCATGCAGGACAGAGCCTTCAAGAGATCTCACGAGATACCTGCAGTTGATCAGAATCAACCAGTGGTCCAGAAGTAGGGGCAGCCACAGGTGTAGTCACAAGGATCTAGTACAGTTACCAGTACCGCATATCTTCAGGTGCAGGTGATCCAAGTGGTTCTCAACAGACAAAGCAGCAGAGGCAGGAAGTTGAGTTGATCGAACCTCCCACCACTAGTGGTCGAATCAACAGAGAAGTTCACAAACATTGAGAGACGTATAGGAGTTTGGTGGAATAGGTTGAGGAACCCTCCAACTATCAGGAGGCCACACAGCGTCAGGTGTGAAGGGCTGCCATGATAGAGGAGTACAACTCTATCATGACAAATGATGTTTGGGAGATGGTGTTGAGGCATGCGAATAGGTCAGTTGCGAACTCTCGATGGATCTATAAGATCAAGTACGTTGTAGATGGTACGTGGAGAAGTACAAGGATAGGTTCTTGCAAAGGGGTGCTTGTAGAAGGAAGGCATCGTTTATGAGGAGACTTTCACCGAAGTTGCCCGATACACTTCTATCCGGTCATTTATATCCCTAGCAGCGCAGATGGGGTGGCAAATTCACCAGATGGATGTCAAGACAACATTCTTGAATGGGGTGATAGAGGAGGAAGAATATGTCGAGCAAGTAGAGGGTTTCGAGACTTAGAAGAGGCGCACACATATCTATAGGCTAAAGAAAGATTTATATGGGCTCAAGCAGGCTCCCAGGGCATGGTATGGTCGTATAGATAGAAACTTGCAGCAAATGGGATTCATCAAGAGTGACATTGATCCCAACCTTTACTATTTGATGATAGAGGCTAAGCCACTCATCCTAGTATTGTATGTGGATGATCTCTTCTTGACAGGGTCATCAAGGCTCATAAAGGATTGCAATAGGAACCTGCTAGCAGAGTTTCGCATGAATGAATTGCGACTGATGCATTATTTCCTAGGCCTGGAGGTTTCGCAGAAGGATGAGGAGATATTCCTTGGTCAAGGGAGATATATTATAGAGATTCTGAAGAGATTCAAGATGCAGGGTTGTAGACTATGTGCACACCTATGATCACCCAGTGGAAGAAGATTAATGCATTAGAGGACGAGGATGTTAACCCAACCTTGCATAGACAACTTATCGGTTCTCTCATGTATCTAGTCAACACTACGCGATACATTTGCTTCGTAGTCAACACTCTTAGTTAGTTTATGGTGGAACCGAAGAAAGTACATTAGACAACAGTATGGAACATATTGAGATACTTGCGGCGCAATTGAGTATGGATTGAGATATACTCGAGGAGATGATGTTAGATTATGTGGATACATAGATGCGGATTAGGTGGGCAATTCAGTGGATAGGAAGAGCACTTTTCGGTGTCGCTTCAATGTTGGATCAGGGATGGTTTCTTAGTGCAGTACGAAGCACAATTCAGTAGCACTAATCTCTGCAAAATAAAAGTACATGGCAAGTAGCATGGACACATGCCAAGCAGTATAGCTTCGAAAGCTGCTCGTGAGCTTGTTCGGGCAGAAGATGGAGGTGACCAGTATTCATTGTGACAATCAGAGTTGCATCAATCTCTCTTAAAATCCAGTGTTTCATGATCATTCGAAACACATAGACTTCATATACTATTACATCAGAGATTATGTGCAGTGTGGGTCAGTCCAGCTACAATTTGTTCCTACAAATGAGCAGGTTGCAGATATACTCACAAAAGCTCTAGGAAGAGCGAAGTTCATATATTTCAGAGAAGATATGGTATAATGGAGAACCATTTTCAATAACAGTCGGATACTTCTCAGTTGCAGCGGCAACAACAACAGTGAGAGGGAGTGTTAGTTGGGTTGTAGTGCAGATGCAGAGTTGGCAACAGTAAAGGTTGTATAGTGTTGTGTCAGGAGCAGCACAGATGCAGCATGGTTCAGCTACAACGAGTAGTAGATGAATAAAAGTTAGCGCAGTGGTTGATAGACAATGGCAGGTAGCTATAATTGTCAGACATCAATAGTGTGTATGGCAGGATGATGAAAAGGCAGGGTGTTGTAGTAGTACAACACAAGAACACCTTCCTCGCTAAGAGGGAGTGTTAGTTTTTGTAGCATCAAATGGTGTTCTAGTCTCAAATTTTGTGGAGAGGATAAAACACATGAATTCTCCAAAACCCATAAATCGTTTCTGGAAATTCCACCTAGAAATAGCTCAATTAAATTAATTAGTCGATAATTGACTATTTCCTAAGTCTAACTTAGGAAAGTTGATTAATTAACACGAATTAATTCATAAAGGTGAGAATACTCTAGCAACTCACATGGATCAACTTAGAGATGATCTACACCATGGATGAAGATGTAATCATGGTGGTAGGAGGTCGATGGGGTAGATGGAGAAGACACCAATTGCAAATACTCAGTGATCAAGGAAGTTTGATTTTCCAGTAGTAGAAGATTCAACAATGCAAAGGAGCCAGTGATCGAGTAGCTGGTGGCAGAGGGACAAAGTAATAGAATTCTAGAGGAGTTTTCAGTTCCGGAAGAATCAAGAGAGGAGGTCAAGTTTCATCTCCAGGAGGTTGTGCAGGGGATGTGGAAGAGCCTCAAAAAGGCGGTTCAATTTCGTTGAGTAGAAGGAGGTTTTAGGTGCCTAACGCTGGAAATATTTCCAGAGGGCCTGGCCAGTGACTTCTAGCAGCAGCTAAAAGCAGAAAAACTAATTCAAAAGCAGTTCCAGAGGAGTGTGAGTTTGGCCTGCATAGGGTCTACACCGAAGGTTGACGCAAGGATTCGCTGGAGCATTTTTCTATGGCTAGTTGGGATCAAATTGGTTGTGGAGGGTGAAATTCCCTCATTAATTTTTCCAGTATTTCTCTCAGAGAGGATCACTAGTTTGGCATCCATTTTATTGTACTCAGAATTTCTGTTGCTGCATAATAATAAAACCCTCATGTGTTGCACCGGTTTTCCCACATTGGGTTTTTCTGGGGACAATTGTCCAAAAATAACGGTGTCAATTTGTCTGTGTGATTGCTCTAAATTTCTCAATTCTGCATATTTTATTTCCACATTATAATTTTTTTATTTGTGAAGAATTACAGTGTGAAAATTCGTTATTAGTCGTAGCAAATAAATTGCTTAATAATCAACCAGTTAGAAGAAGAATTTCCAGTTGATGCATTTCAAGGAATTTTCACATATAGATTGTACTTTTGCAACACTTGTTAACCAAACGACATTAGCACTTGGCGCAAACATTGTATTTCACTCGTTAACTAAATATATTGCATGTTATAATAATGTTCCTGCAAGCAATTTTAGTGTTTCAAACAAGGTTATTGGCATAGTATGTGCTTTGCACAATGTCTTGAGAGATGTGATGTCTTAGCTCTATGCACATACATTGAAATTTCAAAATTTCCAAGATTTTTAAACTAGACATCACCTATTCAATCCCCAAGGAGTCGAGCGTCGGGAACTCTTGAAAAGTAAAAAGTATATCTTGTAATATGTTGACATGATCAATGTGACATTGAATGTGAGATATTTAGATTTGATGAGGGTTTCATCATAAGTAGACCATTGTTCCAGCTAGTAGTATCACAGCTAGCAACGTGATAGGCCAGTGACAATTTTTGTATGCTTTCTCTCAGAACAATGAGGGCTCACACATTATTGTCATTAATCCATTGAAAGGATTTTTTTTGTCTACCAATGGTAAGAAAGGTGATGGAATGATGACACATTTCCTTTTTATTTCTGAGCTTCTTGCATTGTGATAATATATCAATAAGTGTTTGTTCACTTTTGGTGTGCCAAGAACATCACATCCCTGCTACAACATTTCCATTACTTCATTCAACAATTTGAGATGTATGTCAATCTTTTAGTGCCTCTAATTGGTGGACTATTAGAGTTATTGAATACTATGATACTCTCTATTGTTGATCGTACATTCAAAATTAGCAAAACCACTCTTACTAATATTTAAACCTAAGTTGCACGAAACGTTGAAACATCTAGAAGTTTCTGAAACGAGGACGACCCGAAACAAGACCCCTTGAAAATGGAAATGTGGCTGAAATGTTATATTATATAATATATATTTATATTATATATATATATATATAATATATATATATATATTTATATAATCTATTATATATATATTATATATATATATATATATATATTATATATATATATTAAATAACACATTATTCTCCAAGAAAAGAAAGAATGAGACATATAAATGAAATTTTAGAAGGAAATCCAAATTTATATTAACTCCAACAGATGATTACATCATGCAAATATCCAAAATTAACCTTTATAGATGAGGATTTACATTCAAGGCTCCAAAATCAACCTTTGTATGTGAGGCTATATGTGTTAAAACTAAAATAAAACATGAGCTAAAGACAATTATGGCTACATTAATGTATCATTACTAATAATACTCATCCTAATTAGCAAAGATAGAACAAGATGCTTGATCAATAAAAGAGGCAACTCTACCAGTACTTCCAGTTGCACTTGCACCACCACTGGCACAAATATCTATCTCTAAATTTGGACATTTGGTTTTATAAGGGGCCCACGCCCTTCACCACTTGATCTGGCCAAAAAAAGTAAAAAAAAAATCATTTCGTCTTTATGTTGCCTAAAACACGACCTATAGCGGCCAAAACGTTTTCGGTTGTACCATACGACGTTTTGAAATCACGAAATGCCGTATGGTACAACCAACAACGTTTCGGCCCTATTTCAAGGTTGTTTCGGCGTTTCGAGCCATCCCCAGTATTGGTACACCACCTTTTAGGCATTCCCTGCAACATAGATTCAAACCTGTTTACAAAATACACAAGACAAGATCGAGATTTTGCAACTTGAATCACATCTCCAACAAGATGAACTACAACAAAGGAATCAATAATCTGAACTGGTGCTTGTTCTAAATAACTGTATTTTTGAGTTTCAAGTTGATTCCCATCATCAGCCACCACTTGATCAGATTTCAGTAGCAGATTCACATGAAGATGAAAAAGTTCAACATACACTTACCTAGCCCATTTTTAGACATTGGCAAGAAGTTATCAACAACAAACATAGAACCAACCTCGAATACAAAAAGGATGTGACCTTTCACATTCTAGAATACTCTAAACCCATCAAGGTTCAAGGTGATAGATTTCTTCAAGATAACTCATCCTCTATTACTCCTCTTCCGTAGCCACTTCAAATTGTCAAATGACAACATTGTGATCGGGTTGACCATGTGAAAGATCAGTGTTGCGAAAAGCATACTCATCATCCAGACAAATATTCACAACACGATACTCTTGCAAGAGGGAAGATTCACCTTGGATGGATCGCTTCTTCACAATAGTCTTCAACAACTAAGAAGATATATCGATCATACCACATATTTCATTCTCGCATTTTAACACATCCTCTGGTGGAGATCTATTCATATTCTCACCTTGTATTTGATAGCACGATAGCCTAAACTAGAGCTAGTAGATAGAGCCTACAACCAAAGTCAAAGTTGTAGCCAAAATCAAACTTGTGTTCCATGAGCATGATTTGGTTGGTGGCCAGCCTTAAACCATCACCCACAAAATACTTTAGCTTTTTCTATACATCACATTAGTTTGTGGTCATCTTTAAACCACCATCATGGAGCACTTTCGCTTCGCAGAGGACTTCAACTTCTAGCCAGATTCAAAATTGCTCCACTGCTTCAAGCCAAGTTCTATAATTGGTAGTCAAACTCAAACCACACACTTGTAGAAGAATTCAGCGTCTACTACTTCATTTGGTTTGTGGTCTTCCTTAAACCTGTTGAGAAATCGAGGGCATCGAGATTAGGTGATTTCTCTTCTATTAGTAACTGCCTGTGAATGCTTTTTACTTCTTAGATTAGGATCTTCTTTTACTTATGTTATTATAGTATTATTCTTCATCAAACAGCTACCAATGCATAAACCATAAAGAGACAAGAGACACAGAATATAGGCTATTAGCGATCTTCTTCTTATAGAGATTCCAATTGACGAATACCAATACGAATACCCTTGACCTATTTTCCACTCCAAGACCAAGACACAAAGCTTCCTCTTCCTCCAATAGTCAAATTCCTTGTTTCTTCCATTGCTTCAGCTAACCTTCAGATTTCAGTCCTTGAATCAGATCTGCACTTTTCAGTCTTCCTTTGGAAGCCCTAAATTCAGTACTTAAGAGATTTAGACTTTCAATCTTCTTCGCTTAAGGTGGAAACTATCCTTCCTCGACTCGGCTTGAGAATTTTACTAGATCTTTTCCCAAATTTTCCTTCCTGTGATAACTGAAATACTTCGACTCTTTCTACAATGAACAGTCTTGCAATCTAGCACATGTGGGATAGATCAACCCTAAAATAGATCAAAAATATTTCTTCAGACTTCCCTTCTTCCTCGCTTGGTGATTAGGCTCCTTTATTGTCTTTTTCGCACCCCTTCCAATTGCAAATCATGACCGAATTGGTTGCCTCTGAAATGAGGTCGAGTTTCCTATTTATAGTTGTTTGCCATGATGATTAGCCGACTTGAGAGAGGATGAGCCGACATGTCTTTTTGGAGTGGTTCAATTTCTTCTTTTAAGGCAAACTTGCTAAGAGATGTGGAGGGCCTTTGACTCTTTTATTGACTTACACAAATATGTAATATGCCCAAGAAGGGTCCTTCATACATGACATTGACTCAATTTTACTTTTATGACTAGATGACAAATCCTGAAGGCTCACAAAGGGAACCATTACTAAAACTAAAATTCCTTGCTCATGAAACCCATGAGACAAGCATTACAATAATAATTTTATTTTTTTTCTTTTCATCAATTACATAATTTACACATGCCATTATGAAGACCGAACCTAGTTACACTTTTCCACAAAACCACCATTTTAGAGAGCACATCTAGCCATTGGTTGCTATATAGCTTTATATTTCAACTCTCTTCTTGGACTCACATCCACCACTTCGAATTAAGGGGGAGAATGTTGGACACCTTGTTGGACACCTAATCTATTAGTGTTGGTGTGGAAGAATATGAATCATCACTAGGAGTCCAAGAGACCTTGAAAGTTGAATCCAATAGTTACATGAAATGTATTAATATGTGTACCATTTGAGTAATAAGGCATTCCATACTTATTTAATTTGTTGTCTCTTTTAGTGTTTGTGGTAACAACACCAAATAAACAAAGGAATTTTGAAAAAAACAATAACTAATTGACATAAAAAATAAGAAGTTTAGAAAGTAAATTACACCTAGCTACTTTAATTTTTCAAGTGGACAGTTTTTGGATTACTAAAATGTTGATTATTGTAGGTTTCTTTTGTAATTTAGACTAAGTCTAACTTAGGAAAATCACATAATAAACTATGTTGGCTGTTGAGCTAAAGAAACTTAAGAAAAAGTAAATTATTTACTTTAGTGAATTTGTATTAATCTCAACCATTGATCAAGGGGGTTAGAAATTAATCCTATCCATCCATCACTTTGGAGATTAAGGTTATGGATTTAGCTAAACGAGAAATTATAAAAGCAAGGGTAAGGAGAGAAGAAAGACACAAGAAAGTGTGATACTAAGGGATAAAGAGAAAGGAAGTGTTGCAGCAGTGGACAAAAATACATAGAAGGAACACTGAGCAAAGGCTAAGGCCATGCTAATTTTCTATGCACTAGATTCGGAGAGGGTTACACGTGTGAGCTAGTCCCTGTTGATTTTGGTAGCATCGGATGTGCTATACCCTTTAAATTTGGAGGAGAGGCTAAGGCACATGAGATCTCCAAGACCCGGAAATCGTTTTGAGAAATTCCCCCCGGATGAGAAGTTATTAAAATAATTAATATTTTTAATGGGCTCCTAAGTCTAAACTTAGGAAAATAAAAATATTAATGGGTATTAATAAAGATAAGGGTGAGAAGCTTCTAAGAAATGAGGATCAAGTCTATTTTACTCTTAGTCATTGATTAGAGACTTAATCTCGGTCGTTGATTCATCAACAAGAAAAGTATAAGAGAAGACTTGAGGATCATTTGGAGACACACCGGCAGATACTCAATATCTCAAGGAAAATCAATTCTCAAGAGAAGGAGATCAATTTCAGAGGGAGAGTTGTAGGGTGGAGGAAGAGGAGGGCATCAACAGCATTTAGTGACTGAGGAGGAGGTGACGCAGGGACAATGAGAGACATCGCAGAGAGGGACACAGTCTAGAGGAGAGACTTAGCCCTCACGCAGGCTAACACAGATGGACGCAAAGCCACTCAGAGCCATGCTGAGCCACACAGAGGTGACACAGGAGTGCGAGAAGGGTCTCCAAAGTGTCAAAAATTTTCAAAGCGAAAGTCTCCGGTGTTTTCTTTCAGTTTCTTTGTAAAATCATTCCTTGTAAAAGCGACTGTTGCTAAAGATTAATAAAACCCTCATATTTTGCACCAGTTTTCCCACATTGGGTTTTTCCGGGGACAATTGTCCAAAAACAACTGTGTTGATGTGATTGGTTCTTGTGCATGTATTTTCTCTATGTAATTATGTGATAACTATAGTAGAATTTATTTTAATATTTGCTGAACAGATTACGTAAATAACTTATTGTGAAGAATAAGTAGGTGAAATAAATCATTTGCTGCAGTAGAATTTTAGTTTAGAAATTTCCACATGGTATCAGAGCAGAGATCCGACAACAGGAGAGAAGAATCGACTATGGGTCAAGAGCATGATGCAAAGGCATCAACTCAAAGGGACTCACGCATATTTCTAGAAGAATGCAGAAGGGACATGGATCATGATTATTCTATGTTAGCTTCCAAATTGGAAGAAGAAGTCGCTTGCCTAGCAAGCTCTGCCTCCTCTGAGGGTTGGTATATAGACAGTGGAGCTTCCTGGCATATGACAGGAATTCGAGAATGTTTTTCAAATTATTAGGAAGAAAGAATGAATTTTTAGATCACCATGGGAAATAAAGAAAAGTGTACCCGAGTAGGAAGAGGTACTGTAGTCTTTCAAACTGAAGCAGGGGAGCGGCTTCGAGCAACCAATGTGCTGCATGTGCCAGGATTGGGAATGAACTTACTTTCTATATCTCAACTTCAGAACAAGGGCTGTGACATTTTCTTCATTAAGGAGAAAGTATATGTCAAACACCCAAGTTGGAAAAGGAAGGCCCAGATTGGAATCAGAAGTAACAGGTTGTAGAGATTATAGCTAGAATCACCAATGGCATTGATAGGCAACAATGGAGACAAAGATTTGAATGAACTATGGCACAGGAGGATGGGACACTTACACCAAGGGGCTCTGAGAATTCTCAGGAAAACAGTATCAAGAATTTCAAAACTAAGTACCGAACGAGATGATGTATGCAGAGGGTGCGCTCTGGGCAAGTATGTCAAAGTAGTGTTTTTCAGAAGTAACAATAGAGCTAAGAGTGTGCTAGGGTTGATACACTCAGACATCTGCGAACCGATGTCCACAAAAGCTCTTAGTGGCGCCGAATACTTCGTCACCTTCATTGATGGCCATTCCAGAAAGACTTGGATCTACTTGTTGAAAACCAAGGATGAATTTTTTGGTCGATTCAAAGAGTTCAAGGCTTTAGTGGAGAAACTGACAAGAAAGAAGATAAAAGTGTTGCGCTCAGATAATGGTGGAGAGTATGTTGACAAGGACTTCACTGGTTTTTGCGCTAAGGAAAGCATCAGAAGAGAGTGGATAGCTCCCTACAATCCGAAGCACAATGGGGTAGCAGAAAGGAAAAATAGGACTATTGTGGAAGCAGCTAGGGCAATGTTGTATGATCGAGATATGCCAAAATTCCTGTGGGCAGAAGCATGTAGCACGACAGTCTATGTCCAGAACAAAACTCCACACAGGGCATTGAGAAAAATCACTCCGGAAAGGGTCTTCACCGGGAAGACACATGAAGTCAGTCATTTTAGGATATTTGGGAGTTTACAATATTGTCGTGTACCCGAAGAAGAGAGAAAGAGATTAGATCAAACGACTGAGAAAAGATATCTTGTGGGATATAGCGAGAATGCTAAGGCATATAGAATCTATCTTCTAGGGAGTAGGAAGGTAGTAGTTCGACGGGATATAAAGTTCATGGAGGACACACCTTTCAGGAAATCCCGAGAAATGCCTTCCAAGGAACAATCAAAAGACAATCCATTGGTCCAACCACTTCGACCAGTGTTAACCAGTACTTGAAATTCTCCTGAAGATAAAGCTTCAGAAGAAGAGGAATCTTAGGAAGACGAAGAGTTGATAGATGTGCCCATTACTAGTGGAAGAACAAGCCGGGAATTCTGACAGATTCTACGAGATGGGTAGATGCTATGGTCGAGAAGTACAATTCTATAATGGTCAATGTTGTCTGGGAAGTGGTACCTAGGCCTCAGGACAGGTCAGTGGTAGGTTCGAGATGGATCTACAAGATCAAATATGCTGTAGACGACAATGTGGAGAAATAAAAAGCCAGGTTTGTGGCTAATGGGTATGCTTAGAACGAAGGGATAGACTACGAAGAAACCTTCTCCCCAGTAGCCAGGTATACTTCTATTAGAACTGTGATACCTCTTGCAGCACAGATGGGGAGGGAGATTCACCAGATGGATCTCAAGACGAAATTCTTGAACGGGGTAATAGAAGAGGAAGTATACATTGAACAGCCAGAGGGTTTTGAGATACATGAGAAAAAATCTCATGTATGAAGATTAAAGAAAGCCTTGTATGGGCTCAAACAAGCACTTAGAGAATGATACGGTCGAATTGATGGCTACTTGCAGAAGATGGGGTTCGTCAAGAGTGACACAAACCCTAATCTCTACTATCTTGTCGTAGAGAATGAGCCTCTAATCCTAGTGTTCTATGTGGATGATCTTTTCCTGACAGGATTGTCCAGGCTCATCAAAGACTGCAAGAAGAACCTAGCCACAAAATTTGACATGAAGGAACCTAGCGAGGGTTTGTGCAAAGGAGCCACAGGTCTGATGGCAAGGAGAGACTCAAACCACACATGTGAGAGATGTAATGTGAAGGTCACACGTGTGATACCTAGAAGAGTATGAGACTACGCATGTGACTATTTGAAGGGTCACATGGGTGGAGAGAAGCCAACAAAGGTGCAAATCGAGTTTTCTCAGGGGCTGATAAGCCAAGTTCTAAATTGTTATAAATTTTCTAATATTTCTTTGTGGGCCATTTCCCTCATAAAAAAGAGCCCTCATTATTCAGATAATAAAAGTGAACGACAATTGGAATGTTATTTGTTTTGTGAAAGATTTCTTGTATGTCCTTTTGCTATTTAATTCTCTGTTAAAAATTCCAATGTGTTTTACAAGAATTGCAGAAATATTTTTATAGGTATAAAAATTGCTAGGAAATTAAAACCAAAGTTGGAATCAAGAAATTAACGTAGTATCAAAGCTATAACTCTAAAGGAAGGAAATAAAATTTCATACAAGTTATAGAATATTTGGGAGTTGTACACGACTGGTTTAAGTTTTGCGGAAAGGTTGAAGGGCGCATCTAAATTCATCCCTTGGAAGGTGAGAGTTTTATTGACTCTCATGGAGAATAGCATATGGGATTTTTCCAACACCAAACTCACCCCGCCTACAGATGTTATTGAACCAGTCGTCCACAATCAGAATGATGTGAAAGCCAAACAGATTATCTCTGATTCAATGAAGGATCATGTGATTCCTCACCCAGTGTTGCAAGAACCATCCCCCCTGGTTTAGAAATCGGAACCCAAGTGGAAAATAGTTGTTTATTTATTGATTGCATGATGTCGGCCTTAATGGAACAAGGGGGGCCCAAGGAAACAATGAGGTGTCTTCATCAAATGGAGGAAATATATTTTCTTGAGTTAGTTGGAATTCTAACAAGAAGTTCAAGTCGGCCTCGGCTTGAGTGGTACCCCTTAAGGGTTAGTCATTACTATCATGGAAGAGTATAAGTAGAAATGGATGAGACCACATTTGATCACCACAAGTGCAATACGCCTCAAGAGACATTGACCTAAGGAGATGCGAGAAGAATAGAGGAACTATAACAAAGAGGAAGAAGTTTCTTCTATAATTCGAGATTGCTTGGCTGAGGTATGTTTCTCTGTTTGTGAATCCAAGTTAAGGAAGAAATATTTATGTTTTTGAGCAGTCAAGTTTTGGCCAAGAAAGAGGCCTAAATTACCTTAGTTTCGAGAAGGAGACAAGGACCCAAAGTTTGTAGTTGCGGGAGGGGTAGAGGCACATATATATGTTGGTTTGTAGGTCGAGTGCCTATAGTAGATGCAGATTTGAGACCCAAGAAGTGTCAGGTGGGAGCGAGGAGTAGACAGGACTGTGAGGCTGAGATAAAGGGATGTTACAGTGAGGAGATATAAGCTGCAGGCTTAAAGGTGATGACCAAAAGTCTGGAAGGTGTCTCGACAAGTGGCCAAGTTAAGAAGGTCTTTGGTAGTTGATGTTTTGTGGAGGGATTTTTCGAGGTGGAAGTTTGTTCATAAGACTTATGGATAGGAGTCTTATGGCAGTCTAAGAACAATGCCTTTGTGGACTTAATGACTTTTAATTAGTTTTGTTTTTTGTGTGCCCTATATTAGTCTTCCTTAGTGGTGTTAAGGAGCTATAAGTGGGATGATTGGAAAGCCCTGAGTAAAGTGACAAAGGAGCACATTTGTCACTGTGTGAGAGAAGCTTGATTTAGCCCTAAGTTTGATCATATTTGGAGCAGTAGAGAGATAGGAAGAGGGTAGATTTGAAGACCCTAAGAGTTGGCTATATTGGAGTAGGAGAGTAGTTGGAGGGTAGTTTGGTTGAACTTATGACAGTGATCTTGGTGCAGCGAAGACATTGTGTGAAGGCAGTTGAGTTCTGTTCACAAATGAATTTGTGAACAATGTTTCTCATGGTCGTGTATCCAGTTTGGTTGAACTTATGACAGTGATCTTGGTGTAGCAAAGACACTGTGTGAAGGCAGTTGGGTTCTGTTCACAAATGAATTTGTGAACAGTGTTTCTCATGGTTGTGTATCCAGTGGGTAGATGGACCCATCTACTGTGAAAAGCTTATTTTGATGAGTTGAAGATGCAATCCATTTGGAAGTTGTAGAAGCACTCGTGAGCAGCAAAAGAGGAGGCAAAGGACATGCCAGAACTATTCAAGGTATGTGGACTAAAAGGGCCATGGAAGTGCTACATCAGCAAGTAAGTCAAGTGTACTTTTTTCAGGGTAGATTGATGATCATAAGTTGTTGATATCAGGCTCTATTTCTTCTTGTATCACAGCTAATTATAAGGGCCATGATCATTGGTACGAGAGCCCTATTTTTTAGGATGAAGATTTGCCTTGTGTACTTCATTGATTCACAGTTGAACATTTTCCACTGTGAAAAGCGCTAGTGTTGTGGTATTTCAATGTGTTTGAGATCGTTTCTTAGACATAAATCTGATTTTGAAGTGCTAAGGAAAAATCAACATTGTGTACCTAGATAAGCATGTTAACCTTGCCTATTCACAAACCCTAGGTCACTTGTGCCCTAGATAGGCATTGTGGAGGGTATTCTTTGCCTTGTCCTTAAGTTAAGTACCTATCCTAAGCCTATCCTTGTCACCTCTAAGCCTTGGACTTGATATATCCATTAGGTGACCTAAAATAGGGAAGCCTCCCTTGTGGTGACAATCCATTAAAGAGCAAGAGGTGGTGGTTGTGGTGAAAGTGGGTGACACCTCATAATGTTGTAACTTCATCTAGTTCTTGTCTTCTAAGATCCCCTCCCAAGACCTACTAGATTTTTAGGCAACATAACCACTCCAAAGATTATGCAACAAAACCCTCCAAGTGGCAAATGTATCTCCAAATCATCCCTGGATCAAGGTATATGAGGTGGATTTCAAGGTAGAAGTTTGACTAAAAATAAATAAACAACATAGATTGAGTGACAAATCATCGTCAACCTCCACATGCATGTAACAACCCTATACAATAGTCGATCCATAAAAAATTCCTCCACACGTGTGCAAGCAAGGGACCACTCCATGAGATACAAGTGTAGATCCATCAAAAAGTGTTATCTCAACTTCAAACCATAACCCTCCAAGTGGCACGAGTGTCTCAATTAAAAACCTCCACAAGCATACCTCAACTCTACCTAATAGTTGATCCATCAAAAAAGTCTTTTTTTGTAAGCAAGGGAGTGTTCCATGAGATAGAAGTGTAGATCCATCAAAAAGTGTCATCTTAAACTCAAACCATAACCAAACGGTCAATTGCTCCAACAATGGAGTCAAATGTGGAACAAGGAGTGGGTTGGCCCTTCCAATCAAACCCTAGAAACCTAGAAAATCCTAAGGTGTTCTATCTAAGTAGTGTGATATATCAACCAATCCAAAATCAGACCTGAAATCCTAGGTTGCTCCAAAATGCATCAAGGAAGTGAGTGGTCTACAAATTTAGTTGTCTCCCTGATTAAATATCATTGTGAAATTATGATAGACACTACAAGAGCTAAGGTGCTCCATCACAACCCTCAAGAAGGATATCATCATCAAAACCATAGAAAAAAACCTAGGGTGCTCCAAAATATGGCAAGGAAGTGAGCACTCTATAAGAGGTAAGTTGTCTATTTCATCAAATATAATCATATTAGTGTAATAAATATCCAAAGTACAAGAGCGTTCCTCTATAAGATCCATATATCTTCATATATCCACGGAGCCGCTATGAAGCAAGGCACTAGTATCATCATCAAGCTAATCCAAAAACAATTAGTACCTAGTGTTGAAGTTTCTACGTCTACTTAGATAGAAACCCTCCATGCACTTTATCTGATTTATTCCTACCTACTTGTTATATTACTTAAGTTATTTACAATGTAAATACTGAAAATAAACACTAGTGCATGCTCAACATATTACAGATCAACAACTAAAGGAAACAGAAACAATCACACCAAATGGCACCATTATTTTTGGACCAATGTCCCTGAAAAAACACAATGTGGGAAAATCGTTGCAGCTATCTAAGGGTTTTCTTATTAAGCAATATCAAAGTACAATCTGGGTGCCGAAACCGGCCTACCCAACAAAGAATTTCATTGGAAGTAATACCTCTCAGTTTCTGACAAATCTCCTGGCTGAAACCCCGGATTATCCTTCTGACACCTACTCAGCACAAATCTGCCCTAGAAACCCCAGCGTCAGCCTCTCTCTGGACTGCGTCAGCCTCTCTCTGCCCAGCGTTGGCCCTACGTCACCCCGGATGGTTCTGCGTCAACCTTAGGAGGCCTTGCGTTGGCCCTATGGCCCTCTGCGTCAACAATGCTAGCCTCTCTAAGGCTCTGCGCGGCTCCCGGTTGCCTCTGTGTGGCCTTGCGTGAGCCCTGGCTAGATCTATGTCACTTTCCCTGGCCACTACGCTGCTCTCCCGGCACTATCTCTACCTCTTTGTCTCTTTGTACTCAAATGCCCCTCAGCTGCAACTCCTGATCACTAATTCTATCTCTCTTAGCAAACCCCACTCTAGAGAATAGAATCACTGATCACACTGGTGTGTTCTCCAAGTGACCCTCAAGCCTCCTCTTATACTTTTTCTGTTGACATATTAACAGCCGAGATTAAGTCCCTAATCAACGGATAATATTAGATCTGGCTCGATCCATGTCTTTTGGACCACTCTAACACAATTTCATATTAATTCCCATTAATATTTTATTTTCCCTAAGCTTAGACTTAGGGACTCCATTAAAAATATTAATTATTTTAATATCTCCTAAATTGTTCAGAATCTGCCCAAACCCTTTCTGGGTATTGGAGATATCATGTGCCCCAACCTCTCCGCCAAATTTCGTGGCTAGAGCACATCTGATGCTACTCCAAATCAACACCTAGGAGCATCATCAACATTGAGCATCAAAGAGTCACCATGAAGAAAGCAACATGAGCCAAGACCATCAACTATGTGCAACATCATGGAGGATTAAAAAATATCATTATATCAATATCTATTATTATAAAGCAAAAATATAAGGTATTCATCTCAAGCTCATCATCATCCCTATGAGTTACCCTTCCAAAACCTAACATGTAATAAGAATCAAAATTTAACACTCATATGAACATGAGGGCTGAAAATTGTTACCCACCAAAAGTGGGTAACCCAATAGGAGAAAAAGTTTCTCCTACCTTGGAAAACCAATAAGCCAGCAAACCTACACGTTGCTCAGTTATGTTGATATGCCACTTTCCTCCACCATTTTCACTAGTCACACACCTCTCACCATCCGACATTCCTCTTGAAGAAAGGTGGGCTACCACTCAACTAGTACTTTAACCATTTTGCAATCAAGTTCTTTAACTTATTGTTTTGGGAATTCTAACATGGATAAAGGGGTGATTAGGATGATTAACTGATCTTGACTGTAAACATGTTCTCTCACCTTACCAAGAAGATTAGTCTTTAGACTTAGTCTAGTGGGAGGTCCTCTAAGGCCTTAGGGCTATAGGAGGGGCACTACTTGGGAGACTTGGATTGAAGTAGTGTGTCCATGACCATTCCATACTTAACACCTTTAGTCATTCCCTTAATACCTCATCCATCCTTCGAGTTAAATATCATTGGTTCATTGGGATTTGGCATCCATACATCCACATCCTTGAGTTAGGGCCAAAAAACTTTGCCCCCGAGGTTGATATCAATACAAGAAAGATAAAATCATATGATGGTCACAACAAAAGAAAGAGAAAATATAAAATGCAAAATATATTTGGGAAACAATTAGTGTCTGGGGAAAATCCTAGCATGAGCTCTACCCCCTCATTAGCCATCACCCCCCATCACCCTGTTCTTCAGCACTAGATTCTCCATATCATCATAATGAACTCATGCATGTCTCAACACTGATGAGCAAGAAACCAACTCATCCTTGAATGGTAAATAAATTTTATATCATAAAAAGCAAACTTGGACACCTAAGCTATGCTCCATATAAAAGCATTATCAAAAAGAAGTAAAAGTCACACCATAAGGGTAAAATAAAAGTAGGCCAAGGAAAGGGGTAGCTCATGCCTCTACGATGACTCCCTCCATTACATTTATACACTAAGGATGCAGACCCTCATCAGCTAGTCCCCTAGCCATGGCCCTTAGCCATGAATTATTTCTCCTATGTTTCCATTATTATCACTAACACCTATGAATTGAAGGGTTGACCATGGAAATGACACCTCGCCTTAGGGGCTCATGCGCCTAATAGGGTTGAATATCAACCACGTTTAAAAAAGTAAGGAACACTTTTATAAGAATTTGTCTAATTAAATATTTGAAGAAGATCTCGGTTTGAAGTCTTACTATTCCCTTTTAAATTAAGTATGGTCCATTATGATGCATCTATGGTCAGTCACTAATGAGTGGTTGCTTTGCTTGAGTTTGAGATTGGTTTTTCCAGGTGGTTCTTCACAAAGTAGCAGAGGCCTAGAGGGCACCACTCTTTCCATGCCTACTCCACATGATGCCCAAACCACACCACCCCTGTAGACAGCAATGATGACCTTGTAGATGCAGTGTCGTCCTTCCACAGCGACGCGTTTGCACTTTCATGATCCTGATAGTTGATTGAAACCCCAAAGCAACCTTAGATGGTGAAACATTGAGCTCACTTTGCTTAGCATTGGATATTCTTGATGATGTACCAGGCAAACCTAGCATGCTCCCAAGCTAGCCTTGACACATTTTGATGGGCATGCCTTGATCTGAAGTCAAGATGATGATGATCATCCCTAGGATGATTAGGGAAGGCTTGTACTACCTCATAGAACTCCAACGCTAGAGAGAGCATGCACCACATTGTCTTGATGGCACCCATGGAGATGACGCAGGGCACTCAGCACTGGCTTTTGGACACATGGAGATGTTTTGAAGATTGATTTGAGGATTCTTCCCAATTCATGGTTGATTTGGATGGTTGCAAATGCATCTAGCATATATATTACACTTCTGGAGCCTTATTAGCCCTAAAAGGCATGACATCATGCTTAGAGAGGGATTTCAACTCACATATGTGGGCAATTTGTGGCTTATTTTGTTTTTCTCAACTATTGGGTTGGCTTGTAACCCACTTCATGTTTCCTCAAAATCAAACTTGTTATAGGTTTTTAAGTTGGATTAATGGATGTGATAGACCTCATAAAAAATGGGGATCACTCCATTCTTATTGTTCATCATCACTTGTGGATTCCATCCTCCTTTAAAGAGATCAAATTAGCCTTTTTCTACTCACTACTTGCGGAGATGTGATCTTTTTGGAGTTATTGCTATTAGAGTCTAATTTATGTTTTGGAGACGTCTTTTTGGGATTGAAAGAAGACAATTTCCTAGAAAATTGTAAGTGCCATAGCAGAGTGTTTATGGTTTTCCATGTGATGAATGTACGCTACGGTTTTTCTATCATACCATATCTAAATGCATATTCTTATTGGAAAATATTGGTTGATCATTGCATGTTAAATTTACTTTTCCTTGAATGTCATGGAAGATCTCCTAGAGAGCTTTCTCCTACTTAATTTCTCCCCTCATAAAAAGAGTGTTTGTGAAGTGAAAACTGTTGAATTTGTAACTATGGTCGATCTTCATAATGTGTATTTGGCCACTTGATGTATTTGTATTTGAAAAGCATATTTTAAATGCTAGAGTCAAAAGAAAAATATATTTTGAGACAAAGTACCATTGTGCCTTTTTAAAGAAGAAAATTTGAAATTTGAAATAGTAATTTTGGCTCCAAAATTGTCAAGTCTGCCTCCCTCCATGTCAAGTTGTCCCAAGGAAAAGGAAACACCCATTTGACCTAGCAAAACACTATATAAAGGAAATTCGATCTCCTCCACTTGGGCAATTTGGATGTCTCACGCAAGACATCTTCTCGGCAAGCAAGCGAAGGACAAGAAGGACGAATGGGACAAAGAATAAGACAAATTGTCTCTCTTTCTTTCTTTCTCAAACTCGCATGTCGACAGACTCTCTTCATTCTGGTTCGCAGTTATTCTAGGTAGTGCTAATTATAGGGGCCGAAATTTTGGGCAACTGCAAGGGCCGAAATTCTAGGGTAACTGGCAGTTGCTGGAGGGTGAAAATTTTGAACAAGATTAGGCAAAATGATGTTCTGGATCAGATTGGGATGCTTGACTTGGAGGGGTTGATCAGGTATGACCATAGGTCTAGGTGTGTCTATTATTTTAAGTGGTTCAATTTCAAAATTACAGAATTAACCTAAACACCATGACCTTAGAAAACATGTGCCCAGGAGGACAAATGAAAATGCGAGGAAAGAAAAAAGATTCTTAATTGCAAGACACTAATGACAAATAGTGTCTTTGTTAAAAGGAAAAACATTTTCTAATTGATTTTTAAGAAACCTATCCTCGAGAGGCTCGAGGACATAGGGAAAATAGGTTCCTAATTGTGGGAACTTAATGAGCCAAGCTTCTATCCCTAAAAGAAAGAAGCACAATAACTAATTAAATTAAAAAGCAACCACCTTCACAGTCCAAAGGCATGCAGTTGCCATGATTTTTGAAGTGGTTCTTTCTTTAACAAAAAGAACCTAAAAACCATGACATCAAAAAGCATGTGCATGTTCTAAGAATAAAGGGAAAAGAGGTTCTCAATTGAACAAACCTAATGACAATAGTAAATTAAAAAAAAACAAAAACACACTAAATATTGACTTTAGAAACAACCACTTCAAAAGTCCAAAATAAGCAACAACTGTTATTTTCAACATGGTCAATTTTCAAACAACTAAAGGGAAATAAAAGCCATGATTTCAAAAAAGCATGTCCTTGTGTATCTTAGAAGAAAACGAAAAAGGAATCTTTCATTGTAAGCACTCAATGAATAAAGCATTTTTTTGAAAAACCATAGCGAGAAATTGGCATTAGAAACACTAACTTTAGAAAGCAAAGTACACCTGGATGCTCTAATTTTCCAAGTGGACCATTTTTAGACAACTAAATGAGTGTAAGGACATTATATTGGAAACATGTACTCCAAGGACCTGAAGGCACAATGAAAAGATATTCCCAATTGCAAGAACTTGACGACAAAAGGAGTTTAGAAGAAAAAACATAACGTGTAATTGACTTCAAAAATTGACACTTTGTAAAGCCAAATGCATCAAGATAAAAGCATGTCCTCCTATATCTTGAAAGAAGGCAAAGATGCATTTTTAATTATATGCACCTGTTGGACACCTAATCCGTCACAGTTGGTGTGGAGGAATATGAACCATTACTGGCAATCCAAGAGACCTTGGAAGTTGAATCCAACGATCACAAGAAATGTATTAATATGTGAACCATTGGAGTAATAAAGCATTCCAATCTTATCTAATCTGCTAACTATTTAAGTTTCTATGCTAACAGTGGTACCAAAGCACAATCTCGGTGTTAGGTTGTTTGCTTTGTCCAATTCTTCCAACCTTTTCAAGTTTGCAGCCCTGCTAACCGTATCTTCCTAGAAATAGGAGAAAATCAAAATAGATTGAACGTGTGAACCTCTCAAATATATTCATCAATGTTCAAACCCTAGTGGATCTTCTGCCTTGGACCTGGGTACACTTGGGAGTCTGTCAAATCTGCAGCTCGTCAAGCCCAACGCTTTCCATGGTCATTTCTTATGTTTGTGCATCAAATGAATATTCTCTCACTATATCTTCATATTCCACTATTCAAAACCCATTATGGATCTCTACTACTGACAATGCCTATTGTCTTGTGAATCAACGAGCAAATGCACTCTCTTTCCTATCACAAACTATAATTTCATAAAAGTCACACACAAAACTGTGAACTAATGATGAATTATCTTTTCTAAATCCCCAAAATATGGTCTATCTATTTAACAAGGGATACACTTAGTCTGTCCATTCCGATGAAAAGATAGGATGCGTTATGGTCATCAATGCAATTTCTACTCTAATTGTTCAGACATCTACCTACACTTTCAAATTATTGTTGAATTGATTGCATTCCAAGAGAGTAGACACACAAGTTATGAATATGGACACTATGGCAACCCTACCACACAGGTTGCCGAGAAAAAAATCAATGCTCTTGAACAAGCTAAGACAACCTTACTACTCGCCAAAGGTATGTGTGCTCCCACAACCATGATGTTGGCACTAGTTCCAACAAGGGGGACATAATTACTACCACTAGTTGCTATTGGCGAACCAAATAGTTTATCCAAACAGTACTGCCAAAAATTGAAATTACAGCAACAATGATTGACCCCGCAGACATTAATTCCTATGAAATGGCTTTGTAAGAAACAATGTAGGTTCTTAACTTTTTCTATTCTTCTCCGAGTCTCCCACAAACCCTTACCTTCAATGTATTAATATTGAGCTAGTCTCGAGAACTTGTTGTAAAAACGGTGTATTAGTTTGTATAGATTCTACTTTTACAACACCTATTAACCAGAAGGCATTAGCACTTGGTGCAAACATTGTATTGCGCTCGTTAACTTAATATATCGCAGGTCATAATGATGTTCTTGCGAGCAATTTGAGTGGTTCAAACAAAATTGTTGGCATAGCATGTGCTTTGCATAATGTCTTGGGAGATGCAATGTCTTGGCTCTATCCACATACATTGAAATTTCATATTTTCCAAGATTTTTAAACTAGACATTGCCCTTTCAATCCCCAAGGACTCGAGACTCGAGAACTCTTCAAAAGCAAGAAGCATATCTATAATGTGTTAACATGATCGATGTGACATTGAATGTGAGATATTTAGGTTTGACAAGGGCTTCATCATCAGCAGACCATTGTTCCACCTAGTAGTATCGCAGCTAGCGACGTGACAAGCTAGCGGCCATTTTTGTATGCTTTCTCTCAGAGTGATGAGCACTCACACATTATTGTCATTAATCCAGTGAAAGGAAGAGTTTTTGTCTACCAATGTTAAGAAAGGTGATGGAATGATGACACATTTCCTTTTTATTTTGAGCTTCTTACATTGTGATAATATATCAATAAGTGTTTGTTCACTTTTGGTGTGCCAAGAACATCACAAGTCTGCTACAACATTTCCATTACTTCATTCAACAGTTTGAGATCTAAGTCAATATTTTAATGGCTCTAATTAGTGGAGTATTAGAATTATTGAATACTACGATACTCTCTATTGTTCATGGTACATTCAAAATTGGCAAGGCCACTCTCACTGAAATTCAAACCTATTTACAAAATGCACAAGACAAGATCAAGGTTCTGTAACTTGAATAACATCTCCAACAAGATGAAATACAACAAAGGAGTCAACAATCTAAACTAGTTCTTGTTCAGAATAACTCCCTTTTTTAGTCTGAAGTTGATTCCCATTAGCATCCAACAAATGATCAGATTTCAGGGGCATACTAACATGAAGATGCGAAAGTTCAACTTACGGTTCCTGTTGACCACTACGTGTTAACTTCCCATAGCAATACACCCCTTTTCTTCGCAAAAGGGATAGCGCTTGATTAACGTGTTCGTGCCATTCGACAGTCATCGTCGACTTGATCATATTATGTTGTAAACCCAGTCTGCATGTGTGAATTGTAAATAATCTTAGCAGAGCTGAGTCATGTATGTAAACTGCCTAGGTGGACCTAATTTTCTAGTGATAATCTACGTTTCGGAAGGTTTTTTGTCTCACCAATCCATGATCGGCAGAGTTTTCCTTCAGCCTAACCCCAAAACCGGAATGAATTTTGTCATTAGAATCTTAGAGGAATCCTAGTGCGTTGATCTGCTAGATTATATCTGTGTCGCAAGACTGGGTGGTCTATGAGGGTCTATGTCAAATGGGTTTTCCCCCTTGAGATGTAAAATTGTAAAAGTCATGAT